>PVKC010050579.1:0-10440 GCA_004027635.1 Crocidura indochinensis
GTCTTTAACTTCCTTTAATTTTATTTCTAGTTACTTAATTTTTTAGACGAAATATCAAATGGGTGCAGTAAATTTTATGTTCTTCGAGCTTATTGCATCTAAAAATTTAGATTGCATCTAAAAATACAGCAAACTTTTGCATATTGATTTGATAGTCTACTAGTTTATTGTTTTACAGTGGAGATTTTAGGATATTTTATGTATAATACTATATTATCTGCAAATTTCTTCTTATCTGAATTTTTTTCACCTAATTGTTAGGGCTGAAACTTCCAATGCTTGGCTACTAATACTGGTGATATTGGGCATATCAGTCTCATTCCTTCTCTTAGAGGAAAGCCTTATAGTATTTTACCATCCCATGTGATGTTAGTGGAGGATTTGTCATACATGACTTTTGCTCTCTATGCTACATTATATTTTCTCTGGGCCCATTTAATGAGAATTTCAACCGAAAATGATGTTTAATTATATAGAAACTGTTATATTTGTTATTTTTATGTGTTGTAATGCTTTTGTCGATATGCAAATGTTTAATCATCCTTACATACCTGCACTTAATCCAATTGATTATTATGTAAAATCCTTTAAGCATATCGTAGAATTTTTGTTTGTTTTATTTTTGGGGGACATTTCAGGTGGTTCTCAAATCTTACTCATGATAAATTTTGGTAGGGTTCTGGGGTTTCAAGATGAAATCTTGGTTTACCACCTACAAGACAAGCAGCCTACATGCTTTTTACCGTATCTCCAGCCCCATTGTGGAATTTTACTTACCAAAATTTGTTGAGGACCTTTGTATTAATGTACATTGCATGAATTGGTTTATTATTTTCTTCTTGAAAATTCTGACCATTTGAATTTGCTGTTGGTATCGGTATTGCTGGCTTCATAAAAATGTTCTAGGGGGGATTAAATTCTCTTGGATTTTTGAAAACTCTTGAGAAAGATCAGAAATAAATCATCTTTAAAGATTTGGTAGAAGTCACCTGTAAAACTGTCTGGTACTGGGTGTTTACTTAGAAAGAAACGCTTCTTTTTCTTAGTGAGTTTAGCAAAATGAGATTCAATATCTTTTACTTCTACTGAAGTAAGGCTTAATTATTTTTATTATTTATTATTTTTTTTCGTGTTCCTTTGATAGAAGGTTGAATTTTTTAGGGTTTTCATTGTTTATTATGTCAACTTTGTCAACTTATTGCTATGAATGTCCCTATTCGTTCTGTTTTTCTTGTATCCCTGATGGTGACAGAGAGAGGTGGGTAGGGCGATCATTGGAGGTGAGTAAATTGGGGTCTCAGCCCTAGTGGTAGAGCTGGTGTTCTGGGCCTGACAGAGAGCAGAACCCAGTGGTTATGGGGAAAAATATAAATTGGGGTCCCTTTCTCTCTGTGCTTCTGTGTTTTTGCAGGATGCTATCTGCCTTTGGGAGTGTAACTTACTGCCAGCAGTTAAATCTGTGCTGCCGGGACAAGTTTGTTTGTCAGTTAGGAACTTAAACTCTAGATAATTGTCCTCCTAGCTCTAGCTAGTTTTGGTATTTACTAGGGATAAGTAGAATACTCCAAAGGAATTTGTCCTCAGGATCTAGTGTTATTAAGAGTGAAATTCAAAAGGACATCCTAAGCACTATTATAATCAAGGTTGAAGAGGTCACCAGGTTGGTGGCTTGTGCTTATACCTACTCCCACGTGTTTTCACCTTATTTTTCTTATCTTATTTAGATATTCTAAGGGTAGGATTATGGATCCAGAGATATAGCACAGAGTTTGCATATTTCTGACTCAAGTTTGATCCCTAGAACCACATGACTCCACCCCCATATGCATTTCAAGTGATCCTGGTGGTCTTGAGTACTGCAGATCTAAAAATTAGTATCAGTATGCAGTTCTTGAAAACTAATGTCATAAAATTTAACTGATTTGAAGTCTAGAGTAGATTCCATATCATAACAATCCACAATGCTTTTAGGTTCATACAGGAAATTTATCAAGATAGGTCAAGTTATGAACAAAAAAAACGAATAAATTCATTGGTGCTGTTTTTATTTTCAGTCAGCTAAAGACAGACCTAGGTTCAATCTCCAACATCCCATCTGGTTCCCCAAGCCAAGAACAATTTCTGACCCCATAGCCAGGAGTAACCCCTGAACGTCACTAGGTGTGGCCCAAATACAAACAAAAAAATTAATAATTATATATACTTAAAACTATCAAGGTGCAGATTTTCAGTCCTCCACCTTTAAAAATCAATGATGTTTTTTGTATTAGTTGCTTCTGTTTCTCCACTCCCAGGGAAGGTTATTCTTTACTTGCTCCTCTGCTCCTTCTTTTAATGTGGAGAACTTCCTAAGGGCTGGAGCTGGTCTTTGGGATTCCTGTTTACTTCCTCTTTGGGCCACTTATCAAGAGTTTGAATTTAACTCTGCTTTTAGGTGCAGTGTTTGTTTAGAGATAACCAGAGTGATCTCAAAACCTTTCCTTCTCTGCCCTTTTGCTCATTCACCTATTTTTGTATTCTTGTATTTTTTTTTCTTGAATTTTAAAACTTAGTCCTGAGAAACGTTTTAGTTATTGAGATAGATTTTGGTGTTTGGGGTCATGTTTTCATGTTTTATGTAATTACTGGAGAACTACATCTAAAGCTAAGTGTTCTCACAACTAAAGTTCCTCCTGAATTCTCTACTTAATACTAAATGAACCATATTTATAGGATGGCTAGTGGAAAATAACCCTAGTCTTACCCTATGTGAGAAATGGACAATTACTTTCAAATATTGCTATTATTATAAATTTGGCTTTGGATTTATACGTTAAGGCACTGGTCATTACTTGGAAGAAAGATTGCTATAAACATCTAGAATTCTTTGTAGAAAAATTTTCTCCTGGCATATTATTTTGAGAAGATTAATCATGTTCACTCCACATTCTCTGATCAGCTTTCTTCATGAATAGAATTTGCTAACTTCTGCCTAGGTCTATTTTCTTGATCAAAATCTGCATTCTCATGTGGCATTAAGTTAAGGAAATAATTGAGCTCACTTGCTTTTGAATATTTTCTGTCTCTAGAAAATCATACTCTTATGAACATGTCTAATTTCTTGAAAGTTGATATTTTGAATATTTTAGTGTTTTTAAACTGTTTTAGGTAATTCAATGAATCTGATATTTCTTAAAGTGTCTTTATCAGTCGCCATAATATTCGATTTATGCTTTTAAAACAATATTTAATTTAAAATGACATTTAATAACTGTTCATTGGTTAAAAACAAACTATGAATAACTAAGAATATTGATTATTCCAATAAAAAGATCACAGAAATAGCAATGTAGTTGATTCTTAAAAAGATTTGTGTTGATAAGCTTGTCACATTTAAAATTTTTTTAATTTTTGGGGGCCCGGGAGATAGCATGGAGGTAAGGCGCTTGCCTTTCATGCAAAAGGTCATTGGTTCAAATCCGGCGCCCCATATGGTCCCCCGTGCCTGCCAGGAGCAATTTCTGAGCATGGAGCCAGGAGTAACCCCTGAGCACTGCCGGGTGTGACCCAAAAACCAAAAAAAAAAAAAAAAGTTTTTTTTTAATTTATTATTATTTTTTTAAAACAAGATTACAAATTTCAAAGTGTAAAATCATTGGTATGTTATATTTAACACTGAAAAAAATCAACATTATATAGATGATCAATTTAAGGATTTGAATTTTAAAGATTTATTTAAAATATTTTACAGTAAACAACCTATGAATGTTTTCTATGCTCTTTATGGTTCTCATAAAGGACTCTGATCTAAAAACAGAGTCCTAGTAACTTATAAAATAATTAGAAAATTTTGTTTAAATTATTTAAAGTGTTTTTATCCCTGTTAATATATATATTTTTATATAGTCCTATTTTTCTGATTTTTTTCTACATTATTTTAAAAGAATACAAATTGAAGATGAAATAAGATGAAATGGCATTGGAGAAAGGAAAATACCCCACATTTTAATGACAGACATTACTATAGCATTGAGTCCAAACTGTGGGGCCTATTGCTTTTAAAAGCATAACTTCAAACACAATGCTAAATTTGTTTTAAATATAACGATGGAATTACTAAGAGGAATCTTTTCCCATTCATGTCAAAGATGAAAGATGATTTGTGATAATGCATAGCTATTTTCTTGTCATCATAATTGGACTTACTCGCTAAACTGAATTAACAACAGAAATGATCAGGAAACCTGCCCATTGAGATCTTATTACACATATAACCAGTGATAAAAATTTTAGCTCACAGTTTATGCTTTTAAAATACTTTTGCTTTCATAAAATGCCATGTGCATTTATGAATTCATATGAATATAATAAGATCAAGAAAGACATTTACTCTAATTTAACAAACTGCAGTATAATTTAGATTTGGTAAGACTTATTCATCTCTGTATTTGCTTAAATTAGTGACAAAAATATATTGTACCAAGTTTAGGAACTCAAGCAGTGAATAAGACAATTCTGAATTCAGATGTTTATTCCGTTGGTAGTATTTCCAGAGAAAACACGATATGCCGCATTTAATTGCACATATATTTTATAGATGTATTTTCCACATAATATTTGAAACCTAATGCACTAAAACCAAGATATTTATATATAATATTTATATACTTTTACTATATTTGAAATGCAAATTTTATATTTATATATCATTTTAAGTGCAGGGCAACCTGTATTTTTATTTGTTAACTTGGATAACAATATATTAGTCATATCTGAGTGCCAGGAGTCTTAAATTCATTAGCTTTTTGCTCTGGGTCTGTGCCATTCTCCAAAATATTGGTTTTGTCTTGGTGATTTCTGTACCGATGCAGGTATTTCCAGTACTATGATCTTTTATTTCTTTGAAATCTTTTCCTCCAGGCATCTTGGACACTATTATGTTAATCATCTTGTTTTGTGTTTATATACTTAAACTCATAATTCAGGTATATGATCCTCCTTTATAATCTTTAATTTCAAGAATTCTGCTCCCCAACTAACATTTCTTATATTATTGAAGATTCAGCATTCCAGTATGTTTCCTTGTATTCTTCTGAGATCTACATTCCATCAAACTATTGTAAATGTAAGAAAAGCACTATATATAGACTTTGCACCATTGCCCCCTAACCTTACATTAATTAGTAACTGAATTTTAACTTGACAACCTAACTCTAAATATCTATTTACAAACCGAAGATGCATCCCACCGTCATTTCAAACCTTCTCCTCCACCCCCATCAGTCTTAAATATTTCTTCCCACTCAAACTACTTTGCAGAGGAGCTATAAGTCATGAGAGCCTCCAAAACTTCTCAGCAGTTTTTCTAGTCTTTCTTTTTACAATGTATGTATGGCTTCCCTCTTTCTGTCCAAATGGACTCCTGGTGTGAGACATCTTTAAGCAAAACTCCATCTGTGCTCTGCTGCTCCCTGATTTGTTTGCCTTGGAATGTCTAATTAGCATCTGGAAGGTAGCATGTACAAAGACAGATATCTAATTTCTTCAGCAGATTTTAGAGTTTCAAGAGTTTACAATACTATCCTAAAAGTTCTTCATGATACGGCCTTGTTCTCCATTCCTCTTACACTGCATGATGGCACAAAGAATAGATAATTTATCCATTTCTTTGGTTATAATATGGCAAAGTAGGCGACAGTAAATACCACCCATGAAAAATTTGGGAGGAGAATTAAAATAAAAGTAGTTGGAAGTTATTTTTATTATTTTTAAAACTGCTCTTTTATGTTTGTTTTCCTCTAAATTATGCTACATAGAGCATGGAGATAAAATTACGCATGCACTTGAATATATGTACTCAGGGGTTGAAAGTCATCATATTTACAGAAATGAAAAATATAGTATCTAACGTAGTTCTATAAAACAATGCTTTTCATAATGTTTATATAATTGTTGTTGGAAAGGGTCACAAAAATAAATCAGAAGCAATGCTATGAATAATATCAAAAATTCAGCATAAACCTGATTTCTTTTTTTTTTTTTGGTTTTTGGGCCACACCCACTGATGCTCAGGGGTTCTAGCTATATGCTCAGAAATCACTCCTGGCTTGGGGACCATATGGTAAACAGGGGGATCGAACCGCAGTCCATCCTAGGCTAGCGCAGGCAAGGCAGGCACCTTACCTCCAGCGCCACTGCCAGGCCCCAAACCTGATTTCTTGAACCTTAATTTTACCTCTGGTGACATTGAGTTTGAATATTATGCCTAAGTTTTAGCATCTACAATTCCTCCTCAGGAATGTTCATTTTTTTATATTTGTGTTGCTTTAGAGGTTATTAGTGCTTTAAAGGTGTTTATCATGTTTGCTTTTGATGTAATAAAGTAATCATTTCTATAATCAAGATTTTAGACATAAATTCAAAGGATTATATTATAGCTTATCTTCATTGTCGTTGTGCATATGATCTATGCATATTGGGGTGACTTTTACAATTTCAAAAGAATAAATATTATAATTTTGCCATATATATGTTGCTAATTAATTTTTGTAGATGCTTATTCCTGGAACAAAATAGAAAAAAATTAAAATAGATTTAAGTGTGGGAGATATAATCAATAATAAATGTCTTAAATTTAATTTAATTTAGTCAATAGAAAATTGACTATAAACAATAAACTATTTAATTTAGTTAATAGAGAATTAAAATACCAATTACATTTTTCACATGCTTTTGTAGTAGAGGGAACAATGGTAATTAAACGAAAAGTGTTTTACCTTCTTTGAAATTATGGTATAATATAAGTAAAAGATACTTTACAAATTCCTATGAGCCCAATTAATTTTGTTTTTGATACCTATATTGAATGAATATAGTACTAGCTCCCTTATAACATTGAGTATGAATTTTAGGTGACACTATATTTACATTGGGATATGATGAAATCTAGATTCTAGTTTGTTTATATTTATCCCCTTGATTACCTAGAAACAAATCTGGTCTCACTAAGGTAGATATTTCTACTGGATGGAAATACACTTGTGTAAAAGTTTAGAATTTCCTTTATTCAAGTGTGTTTCTTAGATATATGTTTTATTCAGTCAAATATTTTGCATTTTTTCAGAGCAAGGCTCAAATATTTTGTGTTTTTCAAATGCAACTGCAAATTATACCTTGGTACATCAGTCTAGACAACTGTCACATGCTTGAAGTTAGTCTCATGTTCAGAGTTTTATTTTGAGCATTGAGAAGTATACTGGGGGCCGGGCAGTGGTGCTGGAGGTAAGGTGCTTGCCTTGCCTGCGCTAACCTAGGATGGACCACGATTCGATCCCCCGGTTCCCCATATGGTCCCCATGCCTGCCAGGAGCGACTTCTGAGAGAATAGCCAGGAGTAACCCCTGAGCGTCACCGGGTGTGCCCCCCCCCAAAAAAAAAGAAGTAGTATACTGTTAGTCAGCTACATAAAAATATATAATAGCTGATCAATAAGGAAATCAAAATGGTAATGAGTATCATTTTATACCAGTGAGAATGGCAGAAAGTATCTCACAAGTACTGGGAACAATCTTTATTGGCAGGTAATGATGAAAAAGGAGCTCAATTCCACTGCTGGTGGGAATTTTTTTCTATTCCAGTCTCTATGGAAAATAGTATGAAAATTTGTTAATAAACTCAGAATTGAGCTGCCATATGACAGAGCAATTCCACTGAGAATATATGTTTGGTATCTATGCCCCAAACCAAAAAACATTCATTTATAAGGACATATGCACATGCTTATTTATTTCAATACTCAGTACAATAGCTAAGATTGGGAATCAACCTAGATGTCCAATGACTTATGATGATTAAATTATGAAGATATATATATATATGTATATATATACACACACATACATGCAATAGAACAACACAACTATAGGGAATAATACAATTATGTAATTTTCTGCAACATAAATGGAACTAGAAAATATCATGTTAAATAAAGTAAGCTAGGTGAAAGATAAACATAGGATGATATCACAAGTATGTGATATTTAGAATAACAATATGAGGGAAGACAGTAGTTTAAAAGGAGAATGCCTAGTTCACTTGGTTCCAGAGAATAGGAAAAAGGAAGAAATAGAGGAGTGGGAGAAAACAGATGTGAAATAACAGGGGTTAGGGATCAAAGGGTTTCAGAAACAGTTGGTGTTGAAAGAAGGATAGAACAAAATATTCAAGCGACAAACTCAACAAAACTGAAATCATGAGATCCAAACTTTAACAAACTCAAAAAGGTGTCTGTCAAGATGGCAGTCTGGAAGGGGGAAGTAACTTGAGAACACTGGTAGAGGGAAATTGTCACTGGTGTTAATATTAGTTGATATTGTATCTGAAAACTCAACTATGAGTATCTTGATAAATCACTGTGCTTTAATTTTAAAAAATAGAAGTAAGTATATTGCTCTAGTGTTAATTAAGAGAAAAAGTCATTTAACGTTTGTTAAATAACCTTTTCATGAATTTATCACATTTTTTATACTCTGCAGTTGTTCACAAAACTGTTTTTGCCTTGATAGAGTGTATTCAAAGAAGAAATTTAGATATACATTTCTGTCTTCTTCAGGATAAGTCATAGTTTTATTTATGATACAGAGGTCCAGGTTAATTTCTGAGTTGTTATTCTTTATAATTAACTTCAAAATTGGTATATAATTCTAATTTCAGGCATGAATTTAGATGATAAAATTTTAGAGGTTATAGACTGCCTTTTCATTAAAAATTTTTAATTGTGGAAACCGGGAGGTGGTGGCGCAGGAGGTAAGGTGCCTGCTGCCTTGCCTGCGCTAACCTAGGACGGACCGCGGTTCAATCCCCCGGTTCCCCATATGGTCCCCCGTGTCTGCCAGGAGCGACTTCTGAGCGCATAGCCAGGAGTAACCCCTGAGCGTCTCTGGGTGTGGCCTAAAAACCAAAAAAAAAAAATTTTTTTTAATTGAGGGCCGGAGAGATAGTATGGAGGTAAGGCATTTGCCTTTCATGTAGAAGGTCATTGGTTCAAATCCCGGCACCTATATGGTCTCCCAAACCTGCCAGGAGTGATTTCTGAGCATGGAGCCAGGAGTAACCACTGAGCGCTGCCGGGTGTGACCCCCCAATTTTTTAATTGATTAATAATGATTACCATGAATTACAAAATTATAAAGTTATTCATAGTCGATTTTCAGGTATATAATGTTCCAACCTCTGATCCTGTCACCAATGTCTAGGTCTCTTCATCAGTTTCCCAAGTTTCCCTTCTTCTCTCCCAGCCTGTCTTTATGGCAGGAATTGTTTTCTTTTCCATTTTTTTAAATTTTTCTTTTGGCAATATGGTAATTTGATATATATCCCACATCCTACTGTCCAATGGCAAACTTCTTACTAGGGACAAGTTCATCTGCTTATGGTTTCTATTGATTTTGAGCAGTTGTTTCTCTACTATGTTATTTCTTGTCTTGTATATGAGATATATTTTCTTTGTCCCTCTTCCTCTGACTCATTTCATTCAACACGATACTTTTCAGACCATCCATCCATGTGCCCTTCTCCCCACATACATATTGCAGGACTTCATCTTTGCTTACTGCGAAGTAGTATTCCACTGCATATAAGAATCAAAACTTATGTATCAAGTCACCTGTTGTTGGTTTTTGGGAATTTAGTTTGTTTACAAATTTCAGCTATGGTGAATAGTGTTGCAATGAACTTAAGAAGTGAAGATGTCTTTTCTGTGTTCTGTTTTTGAATGCTTGGTGATATATTCCCAGCTGCAAAACTTGTGGGTTGTATGGAATCTAAATTTCTAAAGTTAGACTAGTTGACATTCCCACTAGCAGTGAATGAGGTGTTCCCCCCCCACACACACACACACAACCATGCCAACCAACACTGATTGTTCTTTTTGGCAAGTACCAGTTTCTTTAGGGTAAGGAGATAT
This sequence comes from Crocidura indochinensis, assembly GCA_004027635.1. Classification (NCBI taxonomy): domain Eukaryota; kingdom Metazoa; phylum Chordata; class Mammalia; order Eulipotyphla; family Soricidae; genus Crocidura; species Crocidura indochinensis. Next base: position 9,944 of record PVKC010050579.1, read on the forward strand.
TTCATTGATGTTTTGATTTTTATTTTCTTTATGAAGTATTTTTCAATGTGCCTTTGGTCATTTGTATTTCTTATTTGAAAGATTTTTTTGTCCATCTCTTCTCACCACTTTTGTATTACTTTTTCTTGTAAAATTCTACCAAAGGTGTACATATCTTGCATCTTATCTCTTTATCAGATGAGTGGTGGGCAAATAAATTTCTCTCACTCAACATAATTGGACATTATGTGGTAGTAGAAAGTTCCAGAACTGACTACTTAGAATTGAAATTCACAGGAGAATCTTTTATAACACCCAGAAGTATCTTTGTAGTGCTACAATTCCACCTATAGATTATATAGCATGAATAAAGGATCTCAATAGTGTTTGGCTCATTTCATGATCTAATATGCACTAAATATACACTATATATACAGAAATTGACCTTAAATCACATCAATGAGATTGAACACATTGGTAATTGATGATTTATCAGGATTTTTCTTAGAGGCATCTTA
>PVKC010050580.1:0-10555 GCA_004027635.1 Crocidura indochinensis
AAAAACAAAAAACAAAAAACAAAAAAAACCCAAGAAAACCAAATATAGCTCTTTAAAAAGTAGTTTTTTTTTTGGGGGGGGGGCGGGCGGTGGCACTGAAGGTAAGCTGCCTGCGCTAACCTAGGACAGACCTCGGTTCAATCCCCCGGTTCCCCATATGGTCCCCCATGCCTGCCAGGAGCGACTTCTGAGCGAATAGCCAGGAGTAACTCCTGAGCATCACCGGGTGTGGCCCAAAAACCAAAAAAAAAAAAAAGTAGTTATTTTTGTTCTAGGAAAAAATATTAAATTTTTACAACACCCAATATAACCTAAGAATAAACTTATTTGTATATAGATATATATGTCCATGTCATAATAAAATACATATATTGACAATTAGAGATAATAAGTTACTAAATCTTTAGCATTAGTTGAAATATTACTTTATTAGCAAGTTCTGTGGTGAAATAAAATTAACAGCATATATTATACCTAAACTTACATAAACCAAAAGCTTATATAAATAATTCAAATATGTATGCTATATGTTATATTATATTCTTTACATATTATGCATATTTTATATAATATGTAAGCAAAATATGCATATATTGTATATACAAATAAAACACAAAATCTATGTTGTATTATATATATATTACAAAAAGTTTATATGCATAATGCAGGGGCCTGGAGATAGCATGGAGGTAAGGCGTTTGCCTTTCATGCAAAAGGTCATCGGTTCGAATCCCGGTGCCCCATATGGTCCCCTGTGCCTGCCAGGAGCAATTTCTGAGCATGGAGCCAGGAGTGACCCCTGAGCACTGCCGGGTGTGACACCCCCAAATAAAAAACATAATGCATAAACGTTCATAATAAGAACAAAATATTCATATTTAGACATTCATGTTTTAACATTTTATATATACAATTATTATTCCCTTATAAAGATTGACATATAAGCAAAACATTCATATATAAACAAAGTTCCAGTATTGCTGGTTTTTAAAAATATATTGTGCAATTCTGAATGGTTTGCTTTTCCTTTGTTTTCTACTGAAAAAATTGTATGCATGCATCCTCATGACAATCAGCAGCCCACCAATCTTGAATTCTAAGTTGATGTTGCCTGTAGTCAAGTGTGAGTCATGAATTTCAATATATTTATTTCAATTGTTCCCTATAGCAAGAATGTAGAAATATTTATTTCCCTAGTTAATATAAAATTCAAATGAATTTTATCATTTAGACAACAATAACAAAAAGACTCTAAGTTACTAAGCTTCCTGCAAAAAGGAACAGCAATATTAATGGCTAAACTCATTATTAAATTAGAATCAAGTTTCTTCCTAGTTTACTTGGCTATAATTATAAATTATCCAGTATGGTTATTTTTCCTAGCTTGTCTGAAAAAGATTTAAAAGATTCTGTCTCTAGAGTCTGATAGAAAACAATATAGCCAGAGGCCAGTACAAGAAATTGTTATGGAGACAGAGATGAATTGTTATCAGGGCGTTTTTCCCAATTGAATATTTTTTCTTAGAGCTACAATTATATTATTCACAAATATTTATGTAAATCTTCCCTCAGCTCATCAGATATTTAAAATTTTAACAGTCTTTATTTTTCATACCACATCAGGAAATCTATTTCATGATTCATTATCTTAGCTGAGGATAAATTAACTTTGACTCTTTCAGTGGGCCTCTGGAAAAAAGGAAAAAAAAAAAAGAATTATAGGAAGACTGGTTCCAATAAAATCATCCCAAAATTAAGCAAAAATGTTACTTTGTTTTACAAGTTTTTTACTAAGTCTGAAAATTGTCAGAATTTATTATTGATATCAATGGGATAGCTATTATGACTAAGTGATAATTTATGTACCATGTTGGGTCAATTTCAAAGTATGAGTTAAGTGAAAATTTATGGATGGTAAAAGCACTATTTAAAAGTGTCATATCAAGATAGTCAACCAATCATTTATATTTGTAGTTTGCTTAATCTAACACATACAACTTAGTACATATTTATCAATTCTGCTTTGATTTGGGGCACTCAAGAGAAACACAGAGCTTATTAATATAATTTATAAAATCTATTATTCATTATTGCTCATGATGTTAAATTAACACATAACATAGATTACACTGATAACACTATTTTTGAACATGCATTCAGAAGATATGATTTAAAATATCAGTGACATGAAGCCCCGCATGTTTTCAGTCATATATGGAAGACCAACATATGAATTAAATAAAATAAAAGCAACTTTGAACTATATGATCAATTTGACATTATGAAAGGAAGAACAAATGACAATGGGCAAATGTGGACAAAGGGAACAGTTATAGGAGAAAAATTGGAGTTCAACTTTCAGTAATGAACTTAAAATGTGGTATAAATTTATTTGGTTTTCAAAGGTACACATAATGCAATGATGTAATAATGCCATGATAGTTTATTAAAAATACACAAAGCAAAATAAAGCAGCAAGAATTGCTCACAAAGAAAAAGATAGAAGAAAATGTCATTGCCTCTTGCCTTTTTTATTTATTATTTTTGTTCTGGTCCACCCAGGAGTATTCAGTAGTGGTTGCCAATGGTTCCAGTGTTCTAGGACTTTGAGTTATTTCCTGGATCTATTATCTCTAGCTTTTTAAAGACACTGTGCTTAGAAGCTCTTGATCCTAGTTTTCTCCTTTGCCATTATAAGCTAAAAGATGGTTCTGAATAAAATATCTAAAAGCAATGATACTTTCTTATTCAATTATAGTAGAGTGAAAAGTACAGTGGTTATTCTATGCAAAAAATGTAAAGGCATCTACCTATTGTATGTAAAAGCAGGTCTGCAACAGTTTACAAGGACTATTAGAGAAGCAAAGGGTGCAATGTTCTTTGACTAAAGTAGAAAGAGAATAAGTTCAGAAGCAAATGTCTTTGAGTCCTATGTTCAGTGTCTGGACACACCATTGAAGGTTCAAAGATACTAGTACTGGTAGAGGGGCTTTGGGGAAGTTGAATAGTTGAGGGGAACGTCAGGTAAGAAACCCTCATATGTCTATGGCCATATTACCCTGAATGTGCCCGATCTCATCAGATCTGAAAAGAAACCCTCATGCTTTTAATTGTCTCTAAAAACAGAAACAAACTGATTCAGATGACCTAACATGCATTCCTGATGAGAGTAACAGAGTTGTGAAAACCTGAGAGATCGGAGGTCCCATGTTCTAGCCACATTAACATCCTAATTTCCTGGTATGGATTGGCTTCACTTGTGGAATTTCATTTGTGGGAGTGAAGTACTACAAGAAGAGTGGGGTTGTTAAATTCATAGAAAAGACTGAATTACTAATGAACGAAGTGAAAAAAATTGCAGCAAGGCCACAGTGGCAGTCTGCCACAGGAAAGTGGCAATGAGACAAATGGCACACTAGCAAGGAGCATCATTAGGCCGATTTGCAAGTTAGATTCTTACAAATTACAGATAAACGAGTGACTGTTGGATTAAAAAGCACTCCATTCAGCCTGCTCAAGTTTCCCAATAGAACAGTGCCACAAAATTTTTTCCCTTCCCCATTACTCCCTATACTGAGGGTGAACCAGACATGGAGAAAGATATAAGAGACTTTATTTTGAATTGTGAAATAGGTATCCTTCTATACTGTTAGAACTATTAAGACAAAGAAAAGATATGAAAATAATACTGCTTTGCTTTGACTATACCATTTTATTCTTATTAATCCAATCATAGATTATACTCTTTTAAATTAAGCAAAATACATGACTACCTTAAATAATAATCTATACCATCAACCACAAGCCCCAAAAAGCGTGGCAAGCTAGTTCACATAATTTTGCTTTTTCTCTCTTTCTTTCTTTCTTTCTTTCTTTCTTTCTTTCTTTCTTTCTTTCTTTCTTTCTTTCTTTCTTTCTTTCTTTCTTTCTTTCTTTCTTTCTTTCTTTCTTTCTTTCTTTCTTTCTTTCTTTCTTTCTTTCTTTTCTTCCTTCCTTCCTTCCTTCCTTCCTTCCTTCCTTCCTTCCTTCCTTCCTTCCTTCCTTCCTTCCTTCCTTCCTTCCTTCCTTTCTTTCTTTCTTTCTTAATCCTCCTTTTGCACATTATTGAGGGCTATTTATTTATTTAGTTTAGTTTTTGGGTCACACCCAGTGGCACTCAGAAATCACACCTGGAAGGCTTGGGGGACCATATACGATTCCGGGAATCAAACCAGAGTTCGTTCAGGGTCAGCCACATGCAAAGCAAACACTCTACAGTTGTGCTATCGCTTTGGCCCCTCAGGAGTAACTTTATTTTTTCTGTTTTTGGGCCACATCCGGTGATGCTCAGGAGTTACTCCTTGCTATGCTCTCAGAAATCGCTCCTGACTTGGGGGACCATATGGGATGCCATGGATCGAACCTAGGTCTATCCTGGGTCAGCTGCAAGCAAGGCAAATGCCCTACCACTGTGCTATCGCTAAGGAGTAACTTCTGAGCTCAGATTCAGGAGTAACCAGGAGTGCCAACAGGTGTGGCCTGAAAATCATGTATGTATTATATATATGATATATGATATATTTTATACATTAGATAATTAATTATATTAAATGTATAATTAAATTATATAGTTAATGTGTAATTATATATCATATATAATATACACACATATACCCCCAAAACTAAAATATAGTCATGACATATTTGTATGGGAGTTTGAGCTCATGCGCCTTTTGTTGACATATTTCTACCATTAGTCATTCCCCTCAGTTCCAGTATTAATATGCTTAGTATGGACACTGCATAGTGAAGTGAGTGCCAGATATTCAAATTGGATATTTTTTTTTGTGTGTGGTTTTTGGGTCACACCTGGCAGTGTTCAGGGGTTACTCCTGGTTCCATGCTCAGAAATTGCTCCTGGCAGGCACGGGGGACCATATGGGGCACTGGGATTCGAACCGATGACCTTTTGCATGAAAGGCAAATGCCTTACCTCCATGCTATCTCCCGGGCCCTCTCAAATTGGATATTTTTTTCTACCTCTGATGCCTGTTGCTTAACAGACTTAATTTTTTTTTAAAGGAAGTCTTTCTTTTATGTATGAATTAGAAAATAGTTATTGTGTGTTGAACTATTTCAAATTTTTCTTTCAGGACATAGGCGGGAGAATGACAAAGAGAACCAAAACTTGGAAAATTATAGGGACCAGGAACTTCTGGAAGCCCCCTGTCAAGGTTCAGGAGAAGCACCTACTCAGACTTCCTTAAGTGACCTCTTCAGAGAGGATGAAACAAGATGTTGTGGAGAAGAACATACTACCCAAACTCAGGAAAGTCTTCAGGGTGAAGGATCAGGGGAACAGCTCCCTTCTCAAGAAAGAAATTCTGGAAAACAATTAGACCTTCATATTCCTACTCCTAATCCAGAAGAATTAGCCATGCTATGGCTGGAGGAGAAGAGAGAGGTCTCCCTGAAAGGGCAGCTGAGATCACCCATGGCCCAGAAACTCCCTACCTGTAGGGAGTGTGGAAAAACCTTTTATAGGAATTCTCAGTTGGTTTTTCACCAAAGAACTCACATTGGTGAGACATACTTTCAGTGCCCGACCTGCAAAAAGGCTTTTCTGAGAAGTTCAGATTTTGTGAAACATCAGCGAATACACACAGGAGAGAAGCCCTGTAAATGTGACTACTGTGGGAAAGGCTTTAGTGATTTCTCTGGATTGCGTCATCATGAGAAAATCCACACAGGAGAGAAACCCTATAAATGTCCTATCTGTGAAAAAAGTTTTATTCAAAGATCAAACTTTAATAGACATCAGAGGGTTCATACAGGGGAAAAACCATACAAATGTTCTCACTGTGGGAAAAGTTTCAGTTGGAGCTCAAGCCTTGATAAGCATCAGAGATCCCATTTAGGAAAGAAGGCTTTTCCTTAAGTCAAGTCTCTGCCTATGTTCTATTAATTGCTTTCTTTAAAAGTGCTTTGCTTCATTTGCAAACTTTTTATTTCTTTGAGTCTTTTTTTCTTTTAATGGATTAGGGAGAAGATAATATGAATTTAGTGTTGGAATTGTAGGACATGTTGGCATCTGGATTGGATTTCAAACTGATTTACTTTATTCATTTTATATAAGAGCAAATAATAATTTTCTTCTTTCATTTTATCTCTTGGAACCTTGGAAAAAGCATCATGAGCTGATGACAGTTTAGAAATGCTATCTGGAAGGAGTTTATCTGGTGTAGTTGTAATTCCTTTTCATGAGAACTACATCAGCCCTTTGGATCTAGGGTACTATCGATAATCTATTACTGAGGAGAAACATAGAGGTTAAATTATTCATATGTGATCTTTGTCATACAGATGAAACAAGAGACTTGCTTAAAAATAAACTGTTATTTTATTGTTTCTGAAGTTACCTCTCTCTGTTAACTTATCCCAAGTGCTTTTTTCTTTTTGTCACACTATTGGTACTTAGAACTTATTCCTGGCTCTGTACTCAGGGATCATTCCTGGGCTTGGGGAATCATATCAGTTCCAGGTATTGAACTTCGCTTGGCCACATGCAAAGCAAGGTCCTACCAATCTGTTACACTATTTCTTCAGTTTGAGTAAAACATTAACCAAGGAGTGACGGCTTATTCAGTGGTGGACACTTTTCCTCAAGTACATTAGTTGTCTTCTTTTTCCTCATTTACTCACATACCTCAAGCTTTGTCTTGAGTGTTCTATGCTTTAATGTTATACTTAGAGGTAGAAAGATGACACAGATAGGAGAGAGCAAAGCCCTTAATTTGATCCTCAGTGCCATATGGTTCCCTGAACACTGCCACATTTAACCCTTATGGCCACCATTACCACTCATCATTGAATCACAGTGAACATCTAGGGAGTAACCTCTACCTGTTTTCTTGTCCAGACCCAGTAGGAATAGCCCTGTATAAAATATTTAAATTCTGAACAATGAATTGACTATAGACTGAAAATGCCAAGCTGTTGGAGGGGATAATGAGATGGGCCGGAAATAACACAAGGCTATTGGTGGGGCCTTGGGCACTTTGGTGGTGAAACTGTGGGTAGACGCGAAGGCTAATAATGAGAACGGTAACAATGGTAGCATAGAACTACTAGTGGAGATTCATGGTGCTCTGATGTGGTATGGAAGAACTTTGTATAGTAAACTTAAACACCATACTAATTAAGGTATAAATATCAATTTTTGTAGATTTTAGAAAGAAATCCTAGGGGCTGGGCGGTGGCGCTGGAGGTAAGGTGCCTGCGCTAACCTAGGACGGACCGCGGTTCGATCCCCTGTTCCCCATATGGTCCCCCGTGCCTGCCAGGAGCGACTTCTGAGCGAATAGCCAGGAGTAACCCCTGAGTGTCACCGGGTGTGGCCCAAAAACCAAAATAAATAAATAAAAGATTTTAGAAAGAAATCCTAAAGCAGTGATGGTGAACCTATAGCATGTGGTTGTAGCTGGCACTCGGGAAGGTCTGCAATTAAGATATGCGTCGTGGTGGGAGGTGAGTGTGCCGGTGTCTGCTTTGTAGTTTACCTGGCGACAGGGCTGGACTGGTTATTGGGAGGACGTGCTGGCACTTTGAGGAAATTCTTTGGTTTTGTGCAGCAGTTTGGCCACTCGAATTCAAAAAGGTTAGCCATCACTGTCCTAGAGGTTTCTTAATACGTCTATTCTGCCAACCTTTGGGTATTCAAATTTGTTATTTCAGTGTTTGTTGTATATTGAGACTTTAATTTTGTCTTCTATTCACTTGCTTTTATTGTACTATTAATGGTAAGTATCAGAAGAATGATGCAAATGAGGAAGACAATGCTGTCATTTTGGAAATAACTTAGAGATAAGAAACTGCAAATAATGTCAAATGTGAATTATGGTAGTTGATAAGACATAAATATCCAATTTGAACTTTTGAATTTCAGGAAGAATTTAAGTTTTTCATAGTATGGGGATGAGAAAAGATCCTTTTGCAGACTTGGAAAGTACACAAAAATTATGAGTAATTGGCATTAGACCCTGTATTCTGAAGTACAGATAGGGGTAATATTAGATTTTGTTTTAAATCAGTTCTCAAAGACTTAACCAGGGGTAACAGCATCAGAAGTATGTTAGAATCAAGTTTAAGGACATGGTAATTAATGAAAGAACAAATCTAAGGATGTAAAGGAATGACGAGTTCATAATAGGCTCTGGGAGACTTGACTTACCCAAGAAGACTCCCCCATAGTATTCTTTAAAATTCATTAAAACTTTGCAATTCAGGGGGCCGGGCAGTGGTGCTGCAGGTAAGGTGCCTGCCTTACCGCGCTAGCCTTGGACGGACCACGGTTCGACACCCCGGTTCCCCATATGGTCCCCCGTGCCTGCCAGGAGCGACTTCTGAGCGCATAGCCAGGAGTAACCCCTGAGCGTCACTGGGTGTGGCCCAAAAACCAAAAAAAAAAACAAAACAAAACAAAAAAACAAAACAAAACAAAAAAACGTTGCAATTCAGATTAGGGGAGAGAATGGTGGAAAACAAACCAACCAAAAATCCATGAGAAAGGAACTCTTATTTACAGCTGGTTGAATGCCATCTAAGTAGGAACAGTTTTGTAACCACAGTGCTTAAAGAAATTATTATTTAAAAAGACTGTTTAACTCTTTGGACTTATATTATAAATTTATTCTACCGAAGAAAATACAGGAAACTTCTAGGTTGAAAAAAAATTTTTTTTTTTTTTTTTTTTTGGTTTTTGCGTCACACCAGCAGTGCTCAGGGGTTACTCCTGGCTCCATGCTCAGAAATTGCTCCTGGCAGGCACGGGGGACCATATGGGGCACTGGGATTCGAACTGATGACCTTTTGCATGAAAGGCAAACGCCTTACCTCCATGCTATCTCCCGGGCCCCTAGGTTGAAAATATTTAGCATCAAAGTTTTTCTTTTTTTTTTTTATCTTTAATTATGAGAACAAAGATGCAAAGAGAGAGGACAAGGTAAAGTTACAGTGGGAGGACAATCACTCATAAAGAGAATTCACCTAAGTCCCCTTGCTGGTATGAAATTCAGGGGTTTCAAAGTAGGCCCGGCCACGGAGCGAAGCGGAGCGGCCGCGCTTTTTTGGTACGGGGCCTGGAGAGGTTACGGTCCGTAGATTGGCTTAGCAGAGAGGAGGAGAGAAGAGACAGCATCAAAGTTTTTCACTGGAGCTCTCTTAAATAATCTGAAGATTGGTAAACATGTAAGTTTTGTCATGTAGTTCAGTCATATCTTTAGCAAATACTACATAGATTTTAGATAATTGATGTTTTAATAAAGGATCATGTAGATACTATTACATATCTCATTCTTTAGAACAGTAATTAGCAGATTATGATCTTATATTTTGTAAATAAAACCTTAATGGGCACAGTGATATTTGTGTATGATTATAGCGACTTTGGGTTTGGAGTTAAGTAGTTGGAATTGAAATAATATACACTGTAAGCCTAAGTTATGTATTATTTGAAACTTTATAGCAAAAACTTGTGAAAAGCTAGTTTAGAGTAATGCTTTTTTTTTTTCTTTTTTTGGTTTTTGGGCCACACCCAGTGACACTCAGGGGTTACTCCTGGCTATGCGCTCAGAAGTCGCTCCTGGCTTGGTGGACCATATGGGAAACCGGGGGATCGAACCACGGTCCGTTCTAGGCTCTAGGCAAGCGCAGGCAAGGCAGGCACCTTACCTCCAGTGCCACCACCTGGCCCCAGAGTAATGCTTTTTTTTTTTTTTTTGGTTTTTGGGTCACACCCGGCAGTGCTCAGGGGTTACTCCTGGCTCCATGCTCAGAAATTGCTCCTGGCAGGCACGGGGGACCATAAGGGGCACCGGGATTCGAACCGATGACCTTCTGCATGAAAGGCAAACGCCTTACCTCCATGCTATCTCCCGGGCCCCTAGAGTAATGCTTTTTAAATTGTATTTTTCATAGGCGTCACCTGGGATTTAAAATTGTTTACAATGAAGATCCTTATCATAGGCGAGGTTGATACTGCTCACTTAGAGCAAGAGCACTGAGTATAGCAGTATTTAATGGAGCACTATCTGATCAGGGCTTATTTTTGGCTCATTTTTCTCAGTCTCCTTTTAATTAATTATTATTCTATAATTTTCCTCATTGTCACCCTTTAACTTTGATTCTGTGTATTGCGATGGGGTTCATATTATATAAGAAGTGCACGGCCGCAGAGCGAAGCGCTTTTATTTTTCACCCCCTGTGTTCTTCTTGGATTGTACTCAGGGATCACAGAGCAGCTTCAGACGTGGCCCTCAAAAAAAGGTCTGCTGTAGTCAAGGCCTCGTAGGGGTTAAAGAGTTGTGGGCTGATCCACTCCTACCTTCAGTCAGAATCCGGAGAGCTCAGTTCCCTGTGTTCTTGGATCTATTTATAATTTTCAAAGCCTGGAGTAGGCAGAGAAGAAAATCACTTTATTTGTAAAGGATGTTTTTGAAATTCAAACTAGTTGTTTCCTGGTTTCATGCTTCCCCAACTAATTCTTAATTTAAATGTGTGTGTGGTTTTTTTTTTTTTT
>PVKC010050581.1:0-10554 GCA_004027635.1 Crocidura indochinensis
TTTGGTTTTTGGGCCACACCTGGTGACGCTCAGGGGTTACTCCTGGCTATGTGCTCAGAAGTCGCTCCTGGCTTGGGGGACCATATGGGAACCAGGGGATCGAACCGCGGTCCGTCCTAGGTTAGCGCACGCAAGGCGGGCACCTTACCTCCAGTGCCACCGCCCGGCCCCTCCTCCCTCCCTTTTAGGTACTGTGTTTTGCAATATGGTTCCTGAAGGGGTACCACACACATCAGTTTGCCTCCTTTCAGCACCCAGTTCTTGTGACCATCTCCAACTATAATTGTCACACTGGTCCCTTCTCTACCCTAACTGCACTACACCATTGTTTGTGGCAAGTTTCCTACCATGGACCAATCCTGGACCTCACTCATCTCTACTGTCTTTGGGTATTATTATCATATAATTTTTTCATATTCCACAAATGAGTGCGATCGTTCTATTTCTAGTCCTCTCCCTCTGACTCATTTCACTCAGTATAATACTCACCATATCCATCCATGTACAAACAAATTTTATGACTTCAAATTTCATAACCACCAGTTATTTATACACACTGCCCACACCGGTAATTAGTTAGTATCACAGCAAATCAAGCTGAAAAAACTCCCCTCTTATAGTCTCCAAGACAATAAAGTCACCTCATTTTGGGAGGGGTATTCCCCAGTGCTCTGTGGAGCCTGTCACTGAAAGGGGCTCTGGCAGTTGATTCTTTTTTTCGGTGGGGGGGACTTTTGGGTCACACCTGGCAGTGTTCAGGTGTTACTCCCGGTTCTGCACTGAGAAATAACCCCCGGCAGGTTCAGGGACCATATGGGATGCTAGGAATGGAACCGGGGTCAGTCTAGGGTTGGCCACATGCAAGGCAAAAGCCCTACTGCTGTGCTATTGCTCAGACCTTCAGCCTTCTGCTGATGATTCTGTATTTGGACTGGCAGTCAGGGGCTGCTAGGACCTTCCAGTACCGGTGGTGCTCCAGGATTTACAACCAGGGCTTCAAGCACCCAACGTTTGTATTCCACCCCTTTGAGCCATCTTGTCAGCTCCAGAACACCTCTTTTTTCTTGAAATTGCTTTGACTTCATCTTCCCATCACTCGGCATTTGAATACCCAGTTTAGCAATCTCTCGAGACATTCTTCATCCTTCCAGACAACTCTGCTGCTATACTTTCTGCTCATCCCTTCTGGAATTCAGATTTTGCTACCAGTCACCTGGCCACCCCTTTCTAGAACAAACTTTTCTTGAATTGCCTGGCGAAAGGGTCAGGATGTGGGAATGAGTGAAGATCTCCTTGCTCCACATCTCTGGGCACCTTATAAAATAGCTGCTCTTCCTGGGGGCTGGGGAGATGCAGGAGAGTCTCCACTTCCTCTTTCACTATCTCCACGGTCCTTTCCAGCCTTGACCTTCCAGGATTCTCAGAAGTTGCAGAGAGAGAGAAGTGTGTGTGGTGGGGGCTGGGGAGCACAAGGCATGAGGCAGGACCTGGCCAGGAGCACGAGGGCCTGAGCACCTTTAAGAAGGAACTGAGAAAGTGACTGAATCTGCTCAGCCGAGTTCCTGGAATTCTACTTTGTCTTCGAGCTTCCCGCAGTAACCAAAGCCTGCTGGGATCAACAGGAGATGAGAATGGGAAATCAGAGGGTGGGTGGAGAGGTTGCTAGTCTGACAATTCTCCTGGGCACTGCCAACTCTGCCAGAACCCCTCAAGGGTTCTTCACAGACCCTCCCTGGGCTTGATGTTGCCCACCTGCTATCTGGCTCTCTGCCCAAACCCACCAGCTCTGCAGCCAACGATCGTGCCAAGGTCGCTGCCAGCAATGCTGGGGTTCAAACTGAGGCTTGGCCACCTGCAAAGCAAACTCCTTACCTTGGCTTTCATCTATCTGGCCTCAGGCTGCTTTCTCCCAAGAAATGACTTTCAATGAAGGGAGGAACCCTGGGCCCCACAGTCAGTTTTTTGGGGGGTTATTATTTGCAAGGAACTTTGAAGCTGGCCTGGATCCCGGGCCTGATGGATTGCTATAAGGATAGGTTTGGGATGGGGAGCAGTAGGAAGAGTTGGGGGGCATTAGGTGCTTAGGGGATTGGTTTGATAGGACCTGAGGCATGTCCGAGGTGGCAGAGAAACCTGAGAGCCCTTTTCTTCCTCTGCAGCAGAGCTGGTGAAATCTTGTCTCCTGGGGGCCGGGTGGTGGCGCTGGAGGTAAGGTGCCTGCCTTGCCTGCGCTAACCTAGGACGAACTGCGGTTCGATCCCCCGGTTCCCCATATGGTCCCCCGTGCCTGCCAGGAGAGCGAATAGCCAGGAGTAACCCCTGAGTGTCACCGGGTGTGGCCCAAAAACCAAGAAAAAAAAAAAAAGAAAAAAAAAAGAAATCTTGTCTCCTCTCTAAGAATCGAGTCTCCCTGTCTCCTCAAAACTGCCACAGTACACGCAGTTGCCACCAGTCACTCATGGGCTCCTAGATACAGGGGCTGCTGCACCCCATCTCTCACCACCACCACCCTGAATCTGCACACTACAGTGCAGAAGTAAGTGAATGAATGAATGGAGACACATGCAGGAAAACAACGGTCAAGGGAGCATTAGAGGCAGGAAGGACTCCTTGGGGAGGAAGACAGGTTCCCAAGAGAGCTGGAAGTAAAGGCAAGCTGAGAGCTAGTATGTGTATGAATGGCCTTGTCCCCTGCCACTGACTAAATTTTAAGGATTCAGAACAGTTTCCTCCTTCTCCAGTCATATTCTCATAACCCAGATCTCTAAATATTAAGAGAGAGTGCATTTATTTATTCATCAATATTCCCATTCAACAATTAAAAAAATATTGGAAATGAGTGGGTTTGAGCCACAGCTCATTACACTCGAGCTTACTCCTGGTTATGAGCTCAGGGGTCTTACCTGGCAGGGCTTGGGCAAACATATGTGGGTGGTGTAGAGATTGAACCTGGCAAGGCACGTGTCTTCACCCTTTTACTGGCTCCCCCAGCTTACTCTCCAAATAGTTTTTGAGCTTCTGTTGCGACAAGCCCTGCCCAACAGGGGTAAATTCCCTGCCTCTTGAGTGCCCTGCCCCCAAAACCAGTCACCACGATGAGCTGGGACAGGTTCTGAGCTGGTGGGTCTCACCAAGACAGGAAGCTGCAGAATTCACCAATGATAATGATGGTGCATTTTTGAGATGAATGTGGTAACTGACTTCCTAATGGGAGAATCCCGGGCATGAGGAACGCTTTAGGGACCCTAGAAAGGAGGAGCAGAAGCCAGGCTGGGGCTGGGAGAAAGACAAGCTGAGCTGTGATGGGGTCAATGGAAGGTTTAGGGGGCCCAGAGGAGCTGAACACTGAGCAGACACTGTGGCTGGCAGGCTCCTGGCTCAGACTAGATGTCCATTGTCTCAGAAGACATGGTCTCTGGAAGAAGGGGCTTTTCCTTGGGTCAGACTGTTTTTTGTTTAGTTTTGGGCTCACACCCAATAATGCCCAGGGCTTACTCCTGGCTTTGCACTTGATCTCTCCTGGTGGGCTCCAGGGACCATATGGAATTCCAGGGATTTGCCACATGCAACGCAAATGCTCTACCCACTGTACTGTCTGTCCAGTCCTTTTCAGTCTTCTTCAGAGACTATCCTTCCCCAAAGATTATAGAAGCTGGAAACTCTGCCACAGCTCTGCTGGCAGCTGGGTGTATGGTGGGGTCTGACACCATCTGGGGTAGGGTGAATGCTTTATGGCCAGACCCTGGGGTAAAGTAAGGAGTTGAGGTTCTGGGGACCTTTGCTGGGTATCCATGCAGATGGAATTCAGCTCTGGGGGTTGAGGAGCAAGCTGGGGACTAATGCAATCCTCACTTCCCTCACAGCTGTCTCCCTTTTCCTGGTCTTAAGGTCACATGTGGTTGATGTGGACCCGACATCAGGGGTTTCTTGGCACAGAAACTGAGAACCACGCCTGAGTCACCTCACAGGTATTAGTGTCCTCTCACTGACTGTGCAGTGAGGAAAAGTATTAACTGCTCTCAGCCCCACATCAAACTCTTAGGCAGTCCTTTTACTGATCATTCCAAGCAAAGTCTGAGTGCCAGAGAGATTGCTTAATGGGCTGAGCCAGGCTTTGTATGTGGAACACCAGTCCACATGGTGTTGATCCCCAGTCCTCCTGCAGAAAGCTAGAAATAGTTCTTCAGCACCATCAGGTGTTCCCCCCCCCCAAATAAACAAAAACTAAAATAGCGCCAAACTCTATACTCTCTTCATCCTAACCACCTCTACCCAGACCCCTCTCTTTCTGACTCATTTTGGGGTGGGGAAGTCATACCTAGTGGTGCTCAGAGATTACTCCTGGACCAGGACTCAGGAATCACTCCTGGCAGGCTCAGAGAACCATATGGAATGCCCCCTATTTCTGACACTGTTTGGATATTGAGCCATGGAAACCAAGTGTTGGATATGTCAGTAAGGTAACACTGTGAGTACCAATGACAGGAAAATATGGTCATTGAAAGATACATCAAGCACAGTCATGAAAACACTACAGCCAGGGTCCAAGAGATAGTACAGTGTATGGTAGAGAGTTTGACTTGCATGCAGCCATCACGGGTTGATCTCTGGCATCCCTTATGAATTCCCTAGCCTGCCAGGAGTCATTCCTGAGTGAGAGGCAGGAGTAACCCCTGAGTACTTCTTCTTATTTTCTTTTTAGATTTTTAAACTTTATTTATTGATTGACTGATTGGTTTTTGGGCAGTTGCTCAAGGGTCTCTCCTAACTCTGCACTCAGAAATTTCCCCTAGCAGGCTGAGGGACAATATGGGATGCAGAGAATCAAACTGGGTCTGTCCCAAGTTGGCTGCATGCAAGGCAAATGCCCTACTGCTGTGCTATCTCTCTGGTCCCAACCCTGAATGTGACCCCAAAACAAAAATACAAAAAACAAAAACAGACCAAAAAAAAAAAAACCTTCTCGCAACTGGGGTGGGATAGGACAGAGGGTAGAGTGCTTGCCTTGCACACAGTTGAACTGCGTTCAATCCCCAGCACCATGTAGAGTCCTCTGAGACCACCAGGAATGATCATTAAGCACAGAGCTATGAGTAAGTTCTGAACATCACCAGAAGTGATTCAAAATAACAACAACAACAACAACAAAACAATAAAACTCTGTAGGGAAATCAAAACCCAAATCAGAACATGGCCTGAAGGTAAGGCTAGTCCCACTTAAGAAAATACATACTAGGGGCCCGGGAGATAGCATGGAGGTAAGGCATTTGCCTTTCATGCAAAAGGTCATCCGTTCGAATCCCGGTGCCCCATATGGTCCCCCGTGCCTGCCAGGAGCAATTTCTGAGCATGGAGCCAGGAGTAACCCCTGGGCACTGCCGGGTGAGACCCAAAAAAACACACACACACACAAAAAAAAAGAAAATACATACTGCAGGAAGGTTGTTGCTGGACTGGCTCAAAGCAGGAACCCTGTTCCCCTGAGCATGGAGCCAGGAGTAGCCTATGAAAGCCACCAGGTTTGGTCTCAAACAAATAAATTTTGTCTGTGTAGGGGTGTGAAGATGTAGCTCAATATGAAGGTGCAGGCCTTGCTCACACAAGACCTGGGCTGAATCCTGCTGAGCAAGAACCATAAAGGCAATGAAATAAACATTTCATTACTGTAAGGGTCTATGTGATAGCACATTGGTATGTAGCCAACCTGGGACGGACCTGGGTTTGATCCTCGACATCCCCTATGGTCCCCTGAGCCTGCCAGAAGCAATTTCTGAGTGCAGAGGCAGGAGTAATCCCTGAGCACTGCTGGGTGTGGCCCCAAAACCGAAATAATAAATAAATAAATAAATAAATAAGTGAATAAGTGAATGTTGACTTCAAAATGACTATTTCTTGGGACCAGAGAGATAGCACAGTGGTAGGGCGTTAGCCTTGCACATGGCTGAAGGTAGGGTAGGCCTGGGTTTGAATCCTGGCATCCCATGTTGTCGGGGGACAATTTCTGAGCAATTTCTGAGTGCAGATTGAGGAGTAATCCTGAGTGCCTCCAGGTGTGGCCCAAAAGCCAAAACAAAACAAAACAAAATTACTGTTGAGTAAGAGGCTGAGGCATAGATCAGCCTTGCAAATATAAGGTTATGAGTTTGAACTTCATTGTTGGCACACGAGAAAGCTCTGCCCTCTATGACCCCTGGCACTCCTAGTGCTTTCTGGAATGCTGCCATGACAGGGTGGGCACCACAGCCATGATGTCTGACCCCCTGGCAAACACTCCAACTGGAGCAAGCATGACCCCAAACCTCAAAGGGCTCCCTCAGAGAACACTGTGTACAAGTATGTAGACAGAGACCTCATGTGCCACTTCCAATCCTCAGCACAGCCAAGTGTGTGTGACTCCTGGTTATTATAGGAGCAGAGGGAAGCAAAGGGAAGGCGGGCATAGGCTCATCTGGGGGTGCATCTCTAGTCACATCCTGTGGTGCTCGAGGCCTATTCCCGGCTTGTTGCTCAGGGGTGGTGCTCCTGGTAGTGCTCAGGGGACCGTGACTTCAGCTGGTCCTGAGTCTGCACATACAGTGCTCCAGCCCTTTGAACTGTTGCTCTGATCCCTTGTGAATTGATGCTTCAAATCAATCATTTGCCACACAGGTACAGCTTTGAGAAGAGCCCAAGGCGCAGGACACACATGAGCCTCTGGCATCGCTTCCACAGTTGCGTATGTAATTCACTTTCTGCAAAGCAACTAGAGCAGTGGGTGCCCCTTTTGGTGCCCCTCTTCTTTTCTTCTTGAGTCCAGTGCCCCCCACCTCCATGGCTCCTCTGATCCCCTTACTGAATCATTCTGGAACACCTCTATGGACCAGTGCCACACTCTGGTTTATGTGAGTTTCCAGAGGGTCGCCCAGACTGATCTTTGCCAGACGCTCTGTTCTTCGCCATTACCTGTCATTTCTTTTTCTGTTTTATTTTATTTTGTTTTGGGCCAGGGGTTACTCCTGGCTCTGCACTAAGGAATCACTCCTGATGGTGCTCGGGGGACCATATTGGGTACAGGGTTCTAACTGGAGTTGGCTTCTTGCAAGACAAACGTCCTTCTCCCTGTGTTTTTGCTCCAGCCTTTCTTTTTCATTTCTTGCTCAGTCATCCAGATCAAAATGCTTTGTTCTCCCTTTGAACTCAAGCATTTTTGAGAGCGGCTGTTGGGCAGAGACCCCAGACTCATCTTCCTGGACTCAGGAAGGTTCAGGAGGCCTGCAGGAATGTCACGAAGAGATGGAAGATGTATCCAGTGTGACCTGATTTCTGTCCCCTTCTCTTCGCTGTTTAGCCCCTAGTTCCAGGGGGGTTTGTTGGCCCCTCAATGTGCCTGTATCCCTGGGCAGCAGGAGTTTGACCTTGTCCACTACAGAAAAACAGGAAGCTGACTTTGCCAGAAATAAGAACACACCCTTCCTCAATACTGGGCTGCATACAGCCATATAGTGGGGGGACATGGGACAGGGTGTGCAGTTCCCTAGGCCAACCCAGGGTGGTCTGGTCCTCAACAGATAAGCGAAGCTTGCTCTGGCCCAGCCATGGGTGCTCTCTCTGCACCCAGAGGCAAAAGGGCTAGAGGTTCTGACCTTCTTTCTCATGTGGGGATAGAATTATAGATGTCACATAGAACTTTAGCCTTCATCGGCCTTTTCCTACATAAAAAATATCAAAAATATATTATGCAATGGCCTTGCTGTTGAGAGGCATATAATCCAAGAGGCATATAATCTAGGCATATAACCCACAAATCCAAGATGCACACGTGTGCATTTTTTTATTGTTTTATTCAATGAATCTTCTGGTTTTTAAAGGAATAAAAATCAAAATTTTCATGGGTCTCTAGAAATATCCAGGGCTTTTATGCCCAAAGACTAGAAGCCTGTCATGAAGCAGGTAGCCTCACCTGGTCACGATGCCCCAGGATCACTGCTTAGCAGGTAGAAAAGACTGCTCCAGGACCTCACTGGGCTCCAGTTTTCACCTGTGGCCTTGGGCAATAAGATAGCTGTGACCAGTGGCATGCCAGGCCTCAAGTTGCCCAAGAAACACCACTGTTTCCCAGTTCTGAGCCTCAGGACAGGGACACTACAGCCTCCACAAAGTGCTTAGCTTTGGGTTTTGAGGACATGCCTGGGGACCCTCCTGTCCTGTCCTGTCTGTCTGTCTCTGAACCTCAGAGGCAGAGCCAGGGTGGCAACAAACCCACAAGGCATGTGGGTCCCTCACCTCATCAGGGCTCAGTGGCTCCCTGGCACTAAACTGGAGGAGGAATTTGTCCCCTTTTCCTAGAGTGTCCACAGGCCACAGGAAGGTGAGGTACTTGTCCACAGCCATACAGGAAGACAAGGGTTTATATGTATCAAGCCTGCTTTGATTGGTCCTGTGAATTCTTACACCCATGGTGTTCATGTCAGTCAATCAGTGAGTGTGCACACGTGTGCTAAATCTAACTCTTTGTGTGCATGTGTATGCATATATGGACATGTGCATTATATGTGTGTTTGTTGTGTATGTTCATATATGTTTTGTATGCTTACATGTGTACATGAGTACATTTATATGCATAGTACAATTGGGGGTGAAATATGCATGTGTATATCTTGATACTGTGAACTTGTATGTGACAGACACTGGTGTGACAGTAGAAAGCTTGAGGGGATGTGCTGATGAGGGGCTCACAGAAGTAGCAGATCCCTTGCTACCCACTACAGGGGTCCCCAAGGCTCTGAACTTGGCCCTGCATTTGGTGGAAACTGTACTGCATCCACACCTAAGGCTGACATGCTTACCACTTGGGGAAAACCAGGCTCCCTGCTCCCCTTCCCAGTCACCTAACCACATGCCTCTGGTGTTAACCCCTGGAAGAAAGTGGCTGAAGTGAAGAGCTCATTGGTATCAGCTCTCTAGGCTTTTCTCTCGAGCTCTGCACTGTGCTCTGGAAAACAGTGAAATCTGCAAAAGCCTGTCACTTCCCTGCAGTAGAGTGAAAGGCTGGTGTCCAGCTGGCTTTGGTAGATTTAGGCTCAGGTGAAGAGTGTTTTGCTATGCAGACTGTGAGCTCCAGACTGACCACTGGAGAGGTCCCAGGAACTTTTCTGAAGATGCTGGAGAGGGAGACAGAAAGGTTTCCAGGGGAGGGGAGGAATGGTCTTGGTTAAGGTTTTCATCCTGTGCTGTTTCTGATTAAAATCTCCCACAGTTCCCATGATTGAGTTAGGCTACTACAGACTTTCCTTGTTCTGTTATTTCCCCAGAATCTGGGTGGGGCCTGATTAATCATGTGGTCCTAACCTCTCTCCTGTGCACCCCAAGGTCTGGAGTCACCCTTTATAGCTCTGGCTTCTCATTTGTCAGAGGAGGATGTGAAGTGGGGTGGCTGGGACCTGTCATCTATGTGGCAAGTGCTGAAACCCGGGACAAACCCATTGCTGGGAATGGGGGCATCCTCCCTGTCCGAAATCCCATCCCGACCCTTCTGAGCAGGATCCCTGGAAATCTGCTCTGAATCTCCTTATGGGATGTGGGTAGGAATCATGTTCCATCTCAACACACCAGGGCTGTACCAGACCCTCGGCCCCCTAACCAGCAGCAGCCTATAGAGGGCGCTAATGAGGTAGAACCACAAGAGATAAGCTGATTGGAGGTGGGGGACCCACAGCAGGGAAAGAATTCAGAATTCAGAATTCACCCTGATTCCGGTCCGGGCCACCCCAAGCAGCCAACCACAGAAAGTGGGAATGGAGACCCTAAAGGGAGCCACAGCCCCACTGTTTATTCCCACCCAAATCTCAGAACCCATGACACCATCCCTACCTCTAGCCCACAGCCCCAGAGATCTCAGGCTGCATCACCAGAGGGAGGACCCCTAAAACTGGAGTCATTAGTGCTCAACCGACACCCAGAGTCGCCATCTGTGTCTGTTTGCTTTTCACCTCTCTGGACCCCACCCAGCCACTGCGTCCTTTCCCATAATTCCTGACATCAGAACACCTGCTGTCCCCCTTTGCCTGGAGTCACACCTGCCCCTGGCTTTCCCCCTTCTCTGACCTACATTGGCTGAAGGAAACCATCCTTATTGGGAGGTTCTGAATTCTGATCCTACACAGAAAACAGCTCTGATTCTCTTTCTGGTAATTTTTTGTTCCCACCCTAGTTTACTTTTTGTTTCCTGTTTATACTACTCCAGAAGCCAGTTTATGTACTGTTATAAGCCTCCAGTAACAAAGCAAAACAGTTCCAAACCAAACAGCCATGGAGCTGTTAGAACACTGCTGGATGCACAGGACAGTTGCCTCCAAAGGTGAGACACCCTTAGTTGTAAATGCATCTCACATTTTTTTAGAGTGTCTCAAACCAGTGCTTAGTGCTCCCTAAGGTCTTTACCAGTGTGATTCTAAGCTCACTGGACTGGTTTCTTTCTTTCTTTCTTTCTTTCTTTCTTTCTTTCTTTCTTTCTTTCTTTCTTTCTTTCTTTCTTTCTTTCTTTCTTTCTTTCTTTCTTTCTTTCTTTCTTTCTTT
>PVKC010050582.1:0-10552 GCA_004027635.1 Crocidura indochinensis
TTGCATGAAAGACAAGCACCTTAACCTTGTGCTCTCTGGCCCAGTCATTGTATATTCTCTTACAAAAAAAGGAGAAAGGCAGGAAACTCCTTAATTCATTTTTACCTACGAATGTACTTTACATGATCTATGGTATATGAAAGAGGAATACACATCAAACATTTGCTGCTAATAAAATATGGCTGGAGAGATAGCATGGAGGTAAGGTGTTTCCCTTTTATGCAGAAGATTGGTGGTTCAAATCCCAGCATCCCATATGGTCCCCCGAGTGTGCCTGGAGCAACTTCTGAGAGTAGAACCAGGAGTAACCCCTGAGCACTGCTAGGTATGACCCAAAAACCAAAAAAAATATTTATTGGCAAAAGTTAAAGTCATATTACCCATTATGGGGTTGCAGGCCAGTTTAAGAAGCTGGGGAATAACACATCACTTCAAAAATTGTTTTAAAATTGTGTTACTTAGGCTTTCACTCTCAAGCCTCTTTCAGCCTTGAACACACATCTTGCTTGCTTGTCTTTTTTTTTTGCTTGCTCTTCAAGCTCTGTTCTCTCTTGAGCAGCATTCCCTTTCCTTCTCAAACCTTCACATTTTTCTAAGTTTTATTCAATAAAAACTATCTTGATTTGGTGCCGGAGTTTCCCCAGGTGTGCAATCACTCTGGTACCTTAAAGCAATTTTTAAGCAAGTAGAATTATCATTTGAATTGAGGAAAAGTTAGTAAATCCACTCTATATAAAATTCTTTTAAAGTAATCTAAAACCCAAATTGAAGTTCAGTGAATTTAAAGAATATATTTCTCATGGCAACACATTCTAATTTTTTCTTTTCAAATTAAACTGAGTCACCTTACTTTTCTCTTTTCTTCAGTAGTGTCCCTCATATTCTCCTATAACAGGGAACTCTTAGCTTTGACCCTCTCTTTTTTTAATTCTCATACACTAAATTTTTTAAATATTTAGTGATGAGTGGAGAGTCAGTGTCCGTGACACACTTGCATTGCACGTGGCTAACCTAAGTTCTATCTTCACTTTTATATATGGTTGCCCAAGCACTACTAGGAGTGGCCCAAAGGAAAACATAAGTGTTCTTTTGTACTGGCCATTTTTCTTTGAGGATTTATCTGTATAGATGAACTTGGTGGGCAGTTCTCAGTTTATGTTTTATCATTTGAACCTTAAATCAGTGAGAAATGCCAGTCACTTTATTAAATTTAACCTTAACATTGTACAGTAGAGTTTCTAGCACTCCTGTATGAATTAATTAAAGCCATGAATATTTACATCGTTGATTATAAGCATCTCCACTGGTTTCTCCTTCCATTACTGTACGTTATTCACTGCACCTACTGCCATTAAATATGCCTCTCTTGGAGCTGGAGAGATAGTACAGAGGTTAAGATACTTGCCATGCACGTGGCTAATTTCAGTCCATGCCACTTTGATTCCTGGTAACACATATGGTTTGTTGAACACTGCCAGGAGCGATCCCTAAACACAGAATGGGGAGTTCTGTGTTCTTCACTACACATTGCCCCAAAACCAAAAATAAACAAGTAACAATAAAAATATCTCCTCTTTCCAAGGAGATGACTCAAAAATTTAGATTTGATGTTTTGCTATGTGTGGACCCTGTCTTCAGTTTTCTGCACTTCAAAATCCTCTGAGCACCACGGGAAGGGTCTCCTAAGGAGTAAGCCAGGAAAAGCCCCTGACTATTGCTACATGTGTTCCCAAAGAGCAACTAGATAGCTAATTTACAAACTCCAAGTACTGTGCAGAAAGGAGTGGAGGGAGGTGACCTTGGATCGTGGCGGAGGGACACTGGTGCTCTGGTGGTGGGTCTGGTTTATCAGCATCGACATTATCAAACAATAGTGATACTAAAAATATCACTGAGGGGCCAGAGCGATAGTACAGCAGTGAATGCATTTGCCCTGTGAACACAGCCAACTCAAGTTTGATCCCTCGTACCCCATCTGCCAGGGTACCCCAAGCCCTGCCAGGAGTAATCCCTGAGTGCAGATCCTGTAGTAAGTCCTGAGCACTATAAGGTGTGCCCCCATCAAAAGAAGCACTAAAAAATTCATCTTTCTGTGTTCCTAATTTGCAAAAATAATTGCATTGCTAATAGAACATAGAACTGCAGTCTCCCTGTTCTTATGATCTTGTACCTCCTGGCAATATTTCATTCATTTTATCCTCAGTAGATAATGGTAGCTTGAACACAGAAAGATTGTAATTAATCATTTTAAGGCATAACTATAAGAAGTTTGTATTTGTGATTTATATATGGATTTTATATCTCTTCTCCTTCTGACCGTAATTCTCTACTTAGTATTTCAGAAGAGTTTCCTATGCTATCTTTCACAGGAATCAGAGAATCAGAGAAGATCTTTTTCAGTCCCTGACTAGTATTGTCAGTACTCATCTAGAATACGCTTTTGTTATTTTTGCACATGTGTGGTTCCTAAGATTGAACCCAGACCCTCATTTACAGGGTGTACAACAGTTTTGAGCATTAATTAACACTCCAATTAACCATTAATATAGAGCATTGTCTCAGGTTCCTTGTAAAATAAAAACCAGAAATCCTAGGTTTAAATTTGACTTGATATATTTTTCTGGTTCTAGGGCTGCAGACCAGCAAAGAAAGTGTCCTGTTATTGCACCAACTCCTCAGGCCCTGATTCATTTAATTTTGAATCAAGAATTGAACTTCCTGTAAAAAATTTCCCTAATATATATTTTAATCTTGACTCTAATCTGTTGCTATCATTGTTCATTTTATACATGTACTAAGTTATCAAGCACACGTGTTGCAGATAAGGTTAAAGAACTCTTATCATTTGGACCAGAGAGTTAGTACTTAGTTTTAATACCCAGCACCACATATGACTCCAAATACTACAGGGAATGAGCCCTGAAAAATCTCCAGATTCAGCAGTAAGCCATGAGTTTCACTAAGTGTCTCACATCCAAACACACAGTGTTATGTGTTTTTATTAAATTCACTATAACAGGACTGGAATGATGGTACAACAGGTAGAAATAAATCACTCAAACACTATTGCTAAATAACAGACAAATTTGGACGTGATAAAATGTTATTGATCTGAAAGAAACAAGAATGAAAACTTAGTAATACATGTACAATTATAATCACGGGTGAACATCCAAGTGGCAGAGAACAAAGGAAATTACTAGCATATTTAGTCATTAAATCACTGGCTTCCCTGCCCCCTTTCCAGGTCAGATGTGCCTGGAGATTATCCTCCAGCATACTGGTTACTACTCATTTGATAAAACCAGGGCCTGTTTGAGATGGAAGTGACAATGTGCTTAATAAATAGATTTTGAAAAAAGAAAGCCACTTTTACTCCTGGAAGATCATTTCAAAGAATCTTCAGTCCTCACTTGTCACTTAAGAAAGCAGGAGCTAGTACAGCAAGTAAGGTGCATGAATTGAAAATGACCAGCCCAGGTTCCATCCCCAGCACCACATAAGTCTCCTGAGCACCACCAAGGTGCTGAAGACTGATGGTTGTGGTCCCCCAAACAAACACAAAGAACTTCAGGTGGGGGAGTTATCTACAGTGGTATAGCACATACCTAGCATGTATGAAACCTTAAGTTTACTTCCTGGCTCTAGGTATCAGCCCCTTACTAACTTCCCTAGCTCTGCTGGATATGAGTACCTGTTACCAAAACAAAGGCATAAACATCTCCCTTGTCCTTTGAGGTGTGGGAGGTGCATTTTCGTTTTTGTGGATCTGAGGGAAGAGAGTGTGAACCACATCTTGCTGTACTCAGGGCTTATTCCTTACTTTATCCCATATCATGTCTGGCAGCATTAATGGGACTTAACTAAGGTTGGTGAGTTGCAATGCAAACATCCTAAGGCCTGTATGTACTATCTCTCCAGCTCTGCATGTGTTTTCTTTAATACATGAATAAATTATAGATGCAGACTGACAACATCTGGAGAGTAACTTTTATGCCCTGAGAAGAACATCCATCCCTAAGTACCTTTCCATCCAAAAACTCATTTACTTCTCACATCAAACATTCTCCAAATATTTGTTCTGATCTCATTTTTAAGCCTCCACACACACCATTAAGATAACATAGAACTCCAAGTCCAGAACTCCAAGGCATACCTGATATCTAAGGCTCTTAGAATGTTAATAATACATTACCTATATTATAAGTCACATAGTTTTTATTTCTCCCTATTACATTGGACTTTAAAAGTACTTGAGGTTTGTTTTGGTTAAATGTTAGAGGAAAACAATACTTCTGTGTACTCTTATCTTACCTTGAAAAAAATGAATACAGAATGTTGCATTCTTTCTTTTGTATTGAAGAGATACAGTGTTTATAAAAGATTTGGGGGTGATGACACACATCAGTGCTCAGGGTTTTCTTTTGGCTTTGTGCTCAAGGATAGTGTCTGGCCAAATAGGGTGATGGTTGAATCTGGGTGCCTGAGAACAAGGGAGCATCCTATCTAATCTGTTAAAGAAGTCCTATCTAATCTATAAAAGAAATGTCCTAAAAAGAAAAGCACTTCACTTTTGTTCATGGGGCAAAACAAATTTCTGTCAACTTGCTCTTGTGTTGTTCTAATAAATGCATAGTTTTCTTCTCCATGGCATACTTCCCTTTTAGAAATTTTTCTTGATTATTAAGCTTGAAGGGCTATATTTATTTCTTCTATTTGCAAACAAGTACAAACTAAATAATGAATTTTAAATTGAATGCATGCACTTATTTCTCTGGCATCTCAATGAGTTCTCTCCATATGACCTGCCACGTGTTTGTGCTTGCTTTCATTAAAGGAGAGGAAGATCTTCTCAGCCCTCCCCAGGACACAAGCACAGGGTTAGAGGAAGTCATGGAGCAACTCAACAACTCCTTCCCTAGTTCAAGAGGTGAGTTCAAAGTAGGTCACTCCTTCACATGCCTAACTCGTCTGTGTATTTTTCATGTGGCAACTACATTTGACAAAGTGCCACTTTGGAATCATCCTGAGAATTGATTTTGAACAGTGACTCTGAGTGTGAGATGCTTTTTAAGTTAAAGACTTGAGAATCCGGTATTTCTAGAAATAAAGAAGATGATTTTCAAGTTAAATACTTGAAAGTCAGATATTTCTAGAAATACAAAAATACTTAGAAAATGTGTTACTTTCTTGGCACCTTAGTCTGAAGAGTAAATTATAAGACAGCTTTTACTTAAGAGCAATTATTATGTGACTTTTACAGACATGGAAATGAATGCCATAATAGTGTGTTTGCTGGGGACATTCATTCCTATATTACATACACACCAAGGCCCAGAACTTGACTAATGAAATTAGTGGTGATGGCTCCGGCTTATAATCCTGAGACCTTTTATATTTAAAAAATGAATCTTCCCTTTTCTAGATATAGATACAATTAAATCTTTCTATATTAGATGGAATACAATCTAATCCATGATGCCTTTATTTCTCATCACTTAAACATTGTGTCTGTTTGGTCCCTGAAAAGTAATAATTCACTGAATATCCAACTGAATATTCCCACTAGCCAATATGAGCTTCAGATATCTTGATTTATTCAAGGGAGAACTGGACCATGTTGTTTGTTTCTTGGAGAATTTCTTTGGGCTTATTGCCTTGATATCTTCCCTTTCCCTTCAGGGAATAACTAGAATGGCTGCAGTCATCTATTATCAAATAGAGGGAAACCCAAGGAAAGAGAAGTGGAAATAGGAAAGCATAAGACTTGGTGTGACCTGATTGGACCCTTAATGGGCTGCCTAGGAGGGAAGGGCAGCAGAAAATTTGAGCTGTTTGTCCATTTCCACGAGGGCACCGAGGAGGATATTTGAGTCATGTGTTTTCCTATTATTTATTCAGTGTCAGTTAACAATGGCCATTTCCTAGCTATTTGATGTATGACTGAACATTATGCCACATGCATTAAAAGCAATAATGTTCTGATAGAGCGTTGCTAAGAAACTGTCAGAGGAAGCTAATTTTAAATGTCTGTGCCAGCCATCTTTCCATCACAGAGTTCCTCTGATGCATTGATTAGAAGGGAAAAAAATTTAGCTATTTTCCACCCACCCCACATTCCATACTCTCTCGCTTCACCACTATCCTATCTGAGTTGTTTCCTATGCCTGAGTGCCATGATTCAATGAAATGAACATATACACATAACATAAATTAGGTGCTTTCACCTTACCCCACAAACGTTTACCTGTTATATGCCAGTAGAGATGCTCAGGGTACAAAAAACAAATGCCAAGTTCCTTGCTTTCAAGGTATTTATGGTCAGTTGATGATGCAGATATTCAAAGATGTCCCCATCATAAAGGAATAGTAGTATTTGTATAAGAGAGATGTGTGCAACACGAACAAGTCCCCATAGCACCCTTTTACATACATATAAATAAAAGGCAGTTAGTCTTGGGCAATGCAGGTGCCTTGGTCAAGATCATATAGTTAGTTATGGGGAACACACATTTCATTGAAACCACATTCTCCCTTGAAAGTTAGAGGCCCACGACATCCCCAGCTGATGTTCATCTGAAAGTTGTTGATCTAGATTGTATCTGGACATATCTTTCACTTTTAAACTACTATAGAAGAGAAAAGGCTACCAAAGAGCTCATGACTGCTATCTCATATGTAACTTTGCCTCACTAGACTTTTTTTGCACTGGGATTCTAGTCCATCCTAATTATCTTCAAGCAAAACCCTTCACATCCTTTGCTTGGGTTCCTCAACCATCCCGCCCCAAATTATTTAGAATCCTTTAAGCTAAATACCACAGGGGCATGAAAGAAACTACTTCAAAGGCTACAATTATACCTCCTCTGATATGGTTGTTGGCAGTTAACATCTCTGATGTTATATTTACTTATAAGATGTTCATTTACTTAGATGGAAACTTGGGAAACTATTCAGGCTGCCTGGATAGTTAGTAAATTAGCGCTTATGGAAGCATATTGTCCCCTAAGTGCTAATTTGAGTTCTAAAATGTAAAAAAAAGAGGTTTAATCTGATACCAGTTTCATTAACTAAGTTCTGACTTACTCTGTAATACTCTGGTGACCTGAAAGAATTAATTCATTTTCATAAAGAAAAATTATTGTCTATTATACTAAAAATAAAAATAAAAGAATAAATAAGGTGTTTGAGGATTTGGCTGATTTTTCTATAATACTATGAATCAAATAGAGTGTAATATATAGCATATCCTAATATAGCATAATAAGGTCTAATTTATAACTTCATGACAAACTAGGCTTTATTAAGGGCCTTTTAAAATTATGTACACAGTTCTAATGTATATGTGTATAGTTTCCAGAACCATTAGACACTTCTTTGTCACGAACTGGGTATCCTAAAAATACAGCAGAGTTCTTTCTATCACTGGGAATAACATCAGATTCAAAGGAAAAGGTTCAGTCTCATCTCACCAGACTGTCCACTCAGGTACTAATCTCAAATCCAGATTACTGCCCATGCTTTTGACTGGAAGTCCGTAGATCAGAAGTTGCCACAACCTAGTAGTCAGGCTTTAATAATTGCTAAAATGACTCACTGAACTCTGAAAGCATATTGCTTTCTAGATTACTAGTTTATTAATAAGAGAATATAATTCAGGAATCGCCATATATGGACGAGATCATTCAGCAAGATCAAGGAACAACAGTTACCATGCTTTCTTAAAGCATCCAAGTACTCCCCAACTTAGAAGATTTCAGAATCTAGTCCTTTTGCTATTTTATGGAGGCTACAATAGATGGGTATGATAGAACTGAATCTCCAGCCCCTGACCCTTTCCCTTCCACTCATCTCATAGGAGAGCCAACCGTAAGACAAGGTCACCTCATTAACTTCATGTATATCTCTCATTTCCAGAAATTCTAAGGGATCTAGAAGCATTGTGCTCAGAATGGGGATGAAGATTAAAGAACCAAACATTTCGAGTAGAATTGGACCAACCTAGCAAGTTCAGGAGTTACACTTGGCTCTGCACTCAGGATATTACTCCTGACAGTTCTTGGGGGACCATATGAGATGCTAGTGATCCATCCCAAATCAACCCCGTACAAGGCAAATGCCCTACCCAATGTACTATCACTATATTTACTATTTTAAATTGCAGCATAAATACCATTTTTGGCAGTGCAAGAGATAGATCTTGGGGCCTCTGCATGCAAGACATGCACTCTACCTCTAAATTACATCTACAGGTTACAGTATCATCTGTTTCTCTCAAAATTGAAATGAATAATCAGTCTTGTACTTATAAAAATAGGCTAATGGTCATTGCCTTCTGCAGTTAAATGCTCTATCTACCACTGAGCAATACCCGCAGGTCAGTGCCTTCTGAAAAGTTGTTTTGGGAAGCATTAGTTCTACTTTAAAGCGGGTTTGAAAGATGTATTATAGGTAATATTATAACATATAATATATATTAGAGGTTAATGGAAAACTTTACCAGTTAATAGAAAAGTTAGGATGCTATTGAGCAGATAGTTTTAAGAATCTTATCTTTAAGTAATTTAGATATTCTTAGATGTTCCCAGAGGACATTTTGCCATCTTTGACATTGAAAACTGTGACTCTCAACCTTTTCTGACTATTATTTGTAATAGAAACATTTTGAAACTCAAATTGGGTAATATAAAACAAATGTCATGTCTACATACATACTGTGTATCTGCTCATTATATACGTATACAAATATACCACCCATATATATAGTCATACATACAAAGTGTATAGTCATGAGTACATTTTCATAAAGCAATACTTTCTATATAATCTATAACTCACACTGATTTTCTTTTAGTATAATTTTTAAATAAACTGTGGTTAAAACTCACTAGACTCATTTTCTGTTATCTCAGTTTTCTTGGCCTGAAGGATCCTTTTTGAATCTCAAAAAACATGTTAATGTGGAAGTTTCTGGCCAAGATTTGTTAATATCTTAGAGGACATTACACTTTTAACCTAAGTCTATCATCCATGTTTTCCATTGTTGTATTACAAAAATGAACTTCTCAGTTGCTCCAGCTGTTTCAGACAGCTGTTTGAGTAACTCAAAACATATGTTAGAGCCAGAGGTCTGACATTTTGTGGAAACGTACTATTAAATATCACCTCCTGGTTTACTTAACCCTGCTAGATAATTATCCACAGAGGAAAATACTTTTTAAAAATCACATTTTCATAAATATACAATATACAGATAGAATTAATATGTATCTTTAAATTGAAAAAAATTTTGTTACCCAATGCTACAGTTTTGACTTGGAGCAGAGATCAGAAGGTATCAGTTAATCTTTATCTTTTGTTTTCACTAAAAGTACCTGGGAAACTCAAACAAATTATGTGTTTTCTTCATGGCCATTCAGTATGTTAAATTAGTCATCCATCTTATCTCAATGACCTTTGCTAAATTGTTATCCAAATTAATAAAAGGGTTGTATGATTTTCTATTTACTAATAAACCAATAGCAAACACATCATACGTAATAGGAATAAAAATCCCAGGGTGTCCAATGTGTGAATATTTGCACATGAAGTTCAGTGACTACATCTTTCTTAATCTATCCCTAGATTTAGTTAGTTATTCATCATAACTTTTGAGATTTGAGTGAATTGTATATATTAAACATGGAACAGTGGCTAATTTCTACCTAATGCATTTATGAATAATCCCTCTCTTAAGTAGAAGTGGAATTCCACAGTGAAAATAATTGTTATAAGTGAGCAAATAATACATAATTTAAAAGAAAACTCTTTAATTGATTTATCTGGTATCTCTGTTCATTTAGCTGTTTAACATAGGTAATTTTTTTTTGGTTTTTGGGCCACACCCGGCAGTGCTCAGGGGTGCTCCTGCCTATCTACTCAGAAATAGCTCCTGGCAGGCACAGGGGACCATATGGGACGCCGGGATTCGAACCAACTACCTAGGTCCTGGATCAGCTGCTTGCAAGGCAAACACCACTGTCCATCTCTCCGGCCCCGTAATTTTTTTTTTTTTACAAAAATTGGTATTAATGAAAGGTTTATTTCCCTGGTAAGATGCTGGGCTCATTAAAAAATTTAAGAATGGTAGGATCCAACATAAAATAACAGATCATTCAGACAGCAGTTAGCATTACTATTATGGTAGTTCTACTGACATATACTCTTACTTGTTGACCTGTGCCATGTTATTTTTATCCCCCACAATGCATGCCACCCTCTACCTTTCATGCGGCCTCCTATATAAGCCCACACACACATTATATAAAATGCCTGAGTTACCACTCCAAACAGCTTTTTTTTATAATAATTTTTCTTGTGACCTAAAAGTGAGTAATAAATATTCCACAATAATATTAAGGGTACATAGTGACAATGAATCAGGGCAATTCCCACCACCAGGATTGTCCTCCCCCCTTTTCCCAGCATGTGTCCCATATCTCCCTCCTTTGCCTGCCCCCCTTGAGGACTAGTGTAACTGTTCCTCTCTGTGTATAGCTTGTTGTATACAGGG
>PVKC010050583.1:0-10552 GCA_004027635.1 Crocidura indochinensis
CAGAGAGATAGCATGGAGGTGGGGCATTTGCCTTGCATGCAGAAGATCAGTGGTTCAAATCCTGGAATCCCATATGGTCCCTCGAGCCTGTCAGGAGCGATTTCTGAGTGTTGAGCCATGAGTAGCTCTTGAGCGCTGCCGGTGTGACCTACCCTCCCCCAGAAAAATAAAGATACATTAGATGTTACTATATGCTGTCAATGCCATTTATAGTGCTTTCTGCCATATCACTGAGTACACAATATGTGAAAATTATTTTTATCCTAAAATGCTCTATGCACAAACCCCAAACACTTTTTAGCAAAGTTCACCCCTGCTATTGAAGAAATGAGTAGAGGAGCCGGAGAAGTGGTGCTAGAGGTAAGGTGTCTGCCTTGCAAGCATTAGCCAAGGAATGACCATGGTTTGATCCTCCGGCGTCCCATATGGTCTCCCCAAGACAGGGGCGATTTCTGAGCACTTAACCTGAGCATCAAATGGGTGTGGTCCAAAACAAAGAAAACAAACAAACAATCACACACACAAATGAAATGACTAGAAAATGAAAAAGTCTTTCCTATGGTGTGCTGGCCTCATTTATTTATTTATTTATTTATTTATTTTTAATTTATTTTAAGACCTTTGACTCATCTCATAAATGTCAGGCCTCTAACTACAACTCCAGTATAGATCCAATGTTTGTCTATAAGTGGGTATGAATGTGCATGTAGTGGACACCTCTATGTTTGCCTAATTGGTATTGTAAATAATCCCTGCCTATATTGTATATAGCCTCTATTATATCTTATCCTTCACCCCCACTATCAAATCACCTTTCTACAAAACTTCTAACCTTTCACCACCTCAATTCTGATTCATTATCTCTTCCTATTTAATCATCGTTACCCTCAGTTCTTAACTCCTCAAGAACCAAGACTTTCCCTATGCCCAGTAAACTACCATCTGTCTCCCAAAATGAAAAGACAGCTATCAGTCCCCTGTCTCTTGCTAGGGCAAGAATCTGTAGGCCCCCACCTACTGACTTATTCTATGTGGCCCTTTTTTACTTCCCCTCAATGTGAACTGGTGCTTGATACTGAATTCAATCCCAGAAGTACCCCTAGCTCAAGAACACTACCTTACTACTGTAAACATTTCTCAGACTCCACATCACCATGGTTTGGGATAAAAATGTGCCCTGGATCTTATCTCCTTCTCAGACTATCCCAAGAATCTTAATTAGGATATCTATCGATTCTTTGTATGTTTGTTTTCTTAAGAGTTATAACTCTCAGTGAGTTTATTTTCATAAAAATAGGTATCCTCCTCCACCCCCCTTTTTTTCTTGTTTTGGTTTTGCTTAATAAGAAATTCTAGCAGAAATGTTGCTTGGTATAGAAGTTCAGGTCAAAACCAGGGAACAGAGACTATATATTTTGTAATTTTCACTCCCAAAGGTATCAATTATATAATATGGCATCATTCCTTTTTACATAGGCACACTGTAATTGGAAAATCGGTTATATAGAAGGAAGTTCTTATCTAGTAGGGGTAATAAAGCATAAATTCTATAATACAGAGGTGCCTACAACCCTGAACATTTGTCATGGGGACTTGACTTAGCCCTTATATGATTGGACATCAACTCTCCAACACTAAACTCCGGATTCCAACCTTAGAATTGGCACAGGTCCCTGCCTCAGTACCAGGAATCAACAAGTCCCTTGCGGGAGGACCTAATACTACTCTAGCAGCAACTTGTACTAGGATATGTTCATTTTTGACACCCTAATGATAAGGAGACAGAAACAACTTGATCTACGGACAGGTTGCCCTACCTCACCACATAACCCACCTAACAGTGAAATGAAATGAGATGCCCCCTCATTTTAGAATCTGTGCAAATCCAAGACCATAATTACAGAAGACTCACTATGGCAAACACTGCTGAGTCAAATTTTTCCTGGGACCATAAAGAAATACTCTATCCTAGGGTTCATCTTACAATCTTTGCAGAAACCAAGCTCTCTAATTACAAAGGACTGACTTTGACAACTGTGAAAGAGCGGAACTCTTTCTGGCACCATGAAGAATGGTCTTGGGGTTTGACAACTAATATGTGCAGAGCCTGTATTATGACAGTATGATTCAAAGATAGAGATACCCTATATCTCTTATACCAAGTGCATTTCCTTTCTAATTTCTCCAACGTTTACTGCACCTATGCAAAATGAAAAAACTTACCACATATGTAAAACCATTTCTTAATTTTTAATTATTTATTTTATTATTTTTTCTTTCTTTTTTTTAAAATATGGAATGCTGCACTGCGAGAAACTGTGAGTTCTATCTGTGCGTGTTTTTTCTACTGTCCTGTCCCCTGAACCTCTCGTGAGTGGGCCGAAAAGGGCCCAGCAAAATTGCTCTCCCAGAAGCTCCAGAAGGCTGGGCCGAAACGCCAAGGAAAACTGCGTCCAAAAGTGAAAATCGGCTATACGCAGACAATTGCAAAGGTCAGATAACCTGTCTGTGATATCAGTCTGGGAAAATCTGCGCCTGCCCAATGGGTCCCGACTGCAAGAAACTGTGGTGTTGTCTGCGCATGTTTTTTCTACTGTCCCATCTCCTGAACCTCTCATGAGTGGCCGAAAAGGGCCCAGCAAAATCGCACTCCGAGAGGCTCCAGAAATAGAAATCAAGGAGTCACTTGCCTACAAAATTAAGTATAGATAAACAAACCAACTCAAAGAAGAATTTTTTCTGGAAAATGAGGAATACATACAAATGCACCTGAAGAAACTAAAAACACATTTTAGAAAACCACAGTAGCAGAATTATACAGGTGGAGAATCCCATAAATGAACTTGAGCAAAAATTACAAGCCCTTATTGATAAAGAAGTCAAAACAGAAAGAGACAAAACAATGGAAGAAAATGTAAGGTACTTGATGAAGAGATACAAAATAATCTCCAAATTATAGTAATATTAGAATTATAGGAAAAGGGGAAAGAGTAGGAGCAAGTAGTAAGGGATATAACAGCAGAGAACATTCCCACTGTCTGGAAAGAGGCTCCTGTACAAATCCATAAGGCAAAAGAGTGTGCAAAACAAAATAGACCATAACAGAAAAACACCAAAACATAGTTATCCAAATGGCAAACAATCAAAACGGAGATGAATTATTTAAAGAAGTAAAAGATTATAAAACTTCCAAGTATAAAGTAAAGAGTGTAAGAATCAAACAAGATCTTCCATTAAAAACAATCCAGGTAAACAAAATATTTGAATGATATATTCAAACTAATAGAAAAAGTAAACTTGCAACCTAAAATCTGCTTCGCAGCAAAAATCTCATTTACATCTGAGAGAGGGTTAAAACATTCTAGGACACAAAAATACTCGCAATTTTTGCACTAAATGAATAGAGATTGTTTCCAATATTTTAATATGTGCCATTATCATTGGTATAAGTTGATATCTCATTGTTGACTTCATTTGTATTTCACTAAAGATAATTGATGATGAGCATTTTTATGTATCTGTTGCAAATCTGTTGGTCTTCCTAAGATAAATATCTGTTCATTCCCTTTCGAATTTTTGGTGTTTTTAGGTTTTTTGGAGTTAACTTTCATGAGGAATTAGTATATTCTAGATATTTCTAATTTGAGCTTGTGCTACTTTTGACATACAGAAATATTTTAGTTTGATATATTCCCATTTATTTAGGTTTCATACTACAGCTCTTGCCATTGCATCCTCTTGTGAAAGATTTCTTTGAGGTCTAAGTCTTGAAGTGTTCTGCCTAAGATTTCCTCAATGAACTTTTTGAATTCAGGTATAATATCAAGGTCCTTATTCCACTTTGAAATGACTTTTGTATAAGGTGTGAGATATGGACCAATCTTTAATTTCTAATATGTTGTTATCCAATTCTTTCAACACCATTTGTTGAAGAGACTGACTTTATTCCATTTCAAATTCTTGACTCTTTTGTCAAAGATTAGTTGTCCAGGTACTTGGGGGTTTTCACTGTATCTTCTATTCTGACCCATGGCTAAAAATCTTTGTTCCAATTCCATACTGTTTTGATCACTATGGATTTGTAGGAGAGCTTCAAATTAGGTAATGAGTTCCTTTCACCACATACCCGGAAACACAAATTGTTACCAATATTTTTTATAATTGTCATTCTCATTGTTGTAAGACAATAATTCATTGTCTTTAATTTGGATTTTCCTAATTATAAGTGATGAGTGCTGAGACCTTTTACTTGTTCCTGTGACTGTTGGTCTTCCACAGAGAGGTTTCTGCTAATTATTTCTTCCCATTTTTGATAAGGTTTTTTTTTTGGTTTTGTGAAGTTAACCTTGTGAGTACTTTGTACATCCAGGATATTAACCCTTTATCTGATGTTTTTAGTGAAAATATTTTCTCACAGAGATATCTTTTAGTTTATTTCTTTATTTTGTCATATTGAAACTTAGTTTTATATAGTTTCATTTATTTATTATTGATTCTGTAGCCTTTTATATTGGCATTATATATTGGAATAATCATGTGCATTCTAAATATTGGAGTGCTCCATCTATATATTTCTAAATGCACTTTATAGATTCTAGTCCCACATCAAGATCTTTGATCCACTTTTAGTTAACTTTTGTTTAAGGTGCGAAATATGGATTCAGCTTTAATTTTTTAGAAGTTGTAATTAATTGTTTCAACACAATTTGTTGCAGAGGCTACCTTTATTAAATTTCATGTTTTAGGCTACTTTTGCATTGATCATACAATGTATCTTTTTTTCCAATACCATACTGTTTTGATCACTATAGCTTTGTAATACAGCTTCAAGCCAGGTAATGTGATGCCTCCAGTTTCTTTTTTATCAATATAATTTATTTCTTTTTTCAGTATGTCTTAGTAATCATGTGACTCCATACAAACTTAGTAATGGATTGTTCTAAATTCTTGAAGATTGTTGTCAGAATTTGGATAGGCATTGCCTTGAATCTATATAGTAGTTTAGCTAAGATGGTGGTTATAATAACATTGATTTTTCCTATCCATGAGCATTGAATGTTATATTCTTAGGTCTTCTTCAATTTCTTTCTAAATATATTGAAGTTTTTATGTGTAAAAGATGTAGACTGGTGGTATTAGATTCTGGGAAAGTTTGTGACCTTCCTCAGGCTGGCCTAGGACAGAGTGTAAAGCTGGGATTGGGATGTCTGGAGATAGGCCTTCTGGAGCCACTGCAGTGACATGACTTGTTTTATTATCAGAGAGAGGGAGTATTTAAACAGTCATACAGTTAATAGGATTTAATTGTGCAGGAAGCTTGAGCAAAGAAAAAAGGATTGACTTACTGGTGAGGTGTACATGCAGCATGTCAGGTCTGTGAACATAACCTATATGACTAGAGGAACGTGACCTATGTGACTAGGTTGTCACAAATTATGTGACTGAGGAGAGCATGGGAGAAAGGCTTCATTGTGATATGCCAGGTATTTGGCCGAACAGGTGCTCATCTTTCACTTCCCCAGTGGGTGAAATTGTGCCTAGGCCTACAAAGTGCCTCTTTTCAGGGGCTCCTTTCCATTGACATGACAGTATGCCCTGCAAGAGTGGCAATCTCAATGGGTGCAAGCCTTTCTCTGAAGGGCCCTAGCTACATGCATGGTATCTTCCCTTTTTATAAGTGATTTATAAGCTCTCTTTTCTATGTTATAAGTGATTCCTAAGTAGTTGGCAGTTTCTGATACTCTTAAATGGAACAGACATTTTGATCTCTTTCTCCTCTATTTATATAAAGGAATGCAATGTTTTGTTGTGGATGGATTTTGTAGCTGATCACTTAGCCATACAGGTTTATTGTTTGCATAGCTTTTTATGTGGATTTTCAGGGTCTTAAATATATATCATCATGTCTATGCAAATAAAGATACTTTGACTTCCCAATTCTAAGTTGGAATCCTTTGTTCTTTTCTTGCCTTATTGATGTTGCTAGGACATCTAATGCTATCTCCAATAAGAGTGGAGATAGTGGAAATCTTTGCCTTGAGCCTAACTTCAGTTTAAATGTTTTCAGTTTTTCACCATTAATAATAATATTGGCTATGGCATATTTATAGATAGCAGGAATCATCTTGAGAAAGTTTCCTTCTACACTTATTTTGTGAGGGTGTTAATAACAAATGGGTGCTTTATCATATCCAATGCTTTCTATGTATCAATTAATCTGAACATATGACTTTTATCATTTATTTTACTGAAGTGGTATATGGTGTTAATTGATTTAAATAAATATAAATATCATTGCATTCCCAAGATGAAACTCACTTGATCACAATATATAATTTTTGATGTTTGGTTGGATTAGGCTTGCAGATATTTTGTTGTGGATATTTGCATCAATGTTCATCAATTGTGATAGGGTTGTAGCATCTCTGTCAGATTTGAGATTCAGTGTATTAGTTTCAGAGAATTTGTTAAGTAGGGTTCCTGTGTATTATGAGTTTAAAGATCAATGGTCTTTAATATTCTAAAACTGAGAAATCTCACCCATAAACTGTCATGTAATTTTCGGAGATCCTTTATTACTCTCTCAATTTTCTTGCTTGTGATTGGTCTGTTTAAGCTATTTCCCTTCTCCTAAATTAGTTTTAGCAGACTATATATTTTCAGAAATCAGTCCATATCTTCTATCTTCTGAATTCTCTAGCTTAGTAGAGTATAACTGTTCATAAACTCCCATGATATCTTGGATTTCTGGAATTTGGGGGGGTGTTGGGTCACACCTTGTGACACTCAAAAGTTAGTCCTAGCTATACACTAAGAAATCGCTCCTGGCTTGGGGAACCATAAGGGATGCCGGGGATCGAAATTAGGTCAGTCCTGGCTCAATCACGTGCAAGGCAAATGCCCTACTAATATCCTATCACTTTGGCCCCTTTTATTTAATTTATCCCATTTCAATTTTGGTCTGAGTTATGTTTTGTGTACTTACTTTTTTTTTCTTTGAGAGCATGGCTGATTGTGTAACTTGTTTATTCTTTAGTCATACACAGTCTTGGTTTCATTGACTCTGAATCGTTTTCTTGATTTCTATGCTGTTAATTTTTTGGCTTTATTGTTTCCTTTTATTTATTTTTCATTTTTGTTTTGATTCCTTAGTTGTTGGTTCCTCAGATATTTAAAATGTAACTTTCGATAGTTAATTTTATCTTCTTTCATTTTGTAGGTTTGTATCACTATGAATTTTCCCTTGCTATTTTTTGTCAAATGGGTTTTAGTATCTTGTTTCTTCATTCTCATTACTCTCAATGAATTTCTTTATTTCCCTGTTGATTTTATTTTTGATCCAGCTGACATTAGCAGCATGTTCTTTAAAAACCAGGTATTAGAGTTTCTCAACACCTTTTGGTTTTATTTTTATCTAAAAATGTTTATTTAAGCACCATGATTACAAGCATAATTTTAGTTGGGTTTCAGTCATAACAGTACACCACCTTCACCGGTGAAACATTCCCATCACCAAAGCCCCCCTCCTTCCTGCCTGTATTCGAGACAGACATTTTACTTCTCTCACTAATCTAGATTGATATGATACCTGTTAGTGTAGTTATTTCCCTAACTGCATTCACCACTCTTTGTGGTGAGCTTCACATTATGAACTGGTCTTTCCAGCTCTCATCTCTTTTGTCTCTGGGCATTATTACAATAATGTCCTTATTTTTTCAAAAAACCCATAGATGAGTGGGACTATTCTGCGTCTATATCTCTCCCTCTGATTTATTTCACTCAGCATAATAAATTCCATGTACATCCACATATAGGAAAATTTTATGACTTCATCTCTCTGATGGCTGCATAATATTCCATTGTGTATATGTACCGCAGTTTCTTTAGCCATTCATCTGTTGAAAGGCACCTTGGTTGTTTCCAGAGCTGGCTATTATAAAGAGTGCAGCAATGAATATAGGTGTGAGGAAGCGATTTTTGAATTGTATTTTTGTGTTCTAGGCTTTATCCCTAGGAGTAGTATCGCTGGATCATATGGGAGCTCAATTTTCAATTTTTGAGGAATTTTCATATTGTTTTTCATAAAGGCTGAAATAGAGAGCATTCCCACCAGTAGTTAAGAGTACCTTTCTCTCCACATCCTCACCAGCACTGATTGTTTTTGTTCTTTGTGATGTGTGCCAGTGTTTGTGGCATGAGATGGTACCTCATCATTATTTTGATTTGCATGTCCCTGATGATTAGTGATGTGGAGTTTTGTTTTCATGTCTTTTGGCCATTCGTATTTCTTCTTTGAAAAAGTGTCTGTTCATTTCTTCTTCCCATTTTTGATGGGGTTAATTTTTTCTTGTTAAGTTCTGTCAGTACCTTGTATATTTTCAATATTAGTACCTTATCTGATGGGTATTGGGTGAATAGTTTTTCCCATTCTGTGGGCGGCTTTTGTATCCTAGGCATTATACTAGGCTCTATTACCCTTGAGGTGCAGAAGTTTCTCAGTTTAATATAGCCCCATCTTTTATCTCTGCTTTCACTTGTTTGGAGAGTGTTTTTCCTCCTTGAAGAGACCTTTAGTCTCAATGTCATGGAGAGTTTTGCCTACGTGTTGTTCTATATACCTTATGGTTTCAGGTCTGATATCAAGATCTTTAATCCATTTGGATTTGTCCTTTTTGCATCATGTTATATGGGTGTCTGAGTTCACTTTTTTAAATGTGGCTAACCAGTTATGGCATAAATCAATCTTTATCTCCGTTGCTTTGTGGCCTGATGAGGTTATTGGTGTGATTCTTGTGTTTTTGAATTTTGTAAGTTAGAATTATGTCCTAAATTATGAACTGAAATGACCCACCTCCAGTGATGCACCTGAGATCAGGGGAGAGATAAAAGTCAGCAGGGCAACTTTCTGGTTCTAGTCTATGCAAGAAGGGGATCTTATCTACATCATATGGAGTCCTGTTTGGGAGGTAGGGACTTACACAGTCAGCTCTAGCATGGCAGGTCAACATCCTAGAGTGATGCCTCTGGGATAAAAGGGTAGACAGCTTTCCGAATTGGCAACTTTCTTGGAGCTTATAAAGAAGCACTGCAGTGGCTACAATGTCAAGGGTCCTGGATTTGGTGAGTGAGCATGTAGATACCTGTCTCCACCCTTATTCAGCATATTATTAGAAGTCCTATCAACAGCAATCAAAAAAGAGAAGAAAATCTACGGGCTTCAAATTGGAAAAGAGGAAGTTAAAATATCTCTATTTTGCATATTACACAATGATATACATTGAATGTCCTAAATAGTACACAAATTTTGCTCCTAGAAACAATGAAATACAGCAGAGTGATAGGCGACAAAGTCCATATACCAGAGTCAGTTGCAATATTTTATACCAAGTAGAAGAGAAAAAGATCAAAGAATCTATCCCATTTAATATTGTGTTCCAAACCATCAATTACATAGGAATAGATTTAACAAAATAGGTGAGAGACTTATACCACAAATACTTCAAAATACAGTGGAGAACAAGAAAATAAAAAAATAATGGAGGACAGATGTCATGGGAATTCAGCTGCATTGGTGGGAATAAGAAAGGACAGAAATAAATTTCCAAGCCACAGAGTCAACAATGAAATTATTAGCACAAAACTTTAACTACAAAAATTAAAATGGTGCCTTATTTATTATGGCATGATGGTTGTGGGAAGGTATGGAATGAGCTCAGGAAAGAGGTATAAAGAGTACGGCATGGGTTGTGAAATTGTGCTGAAATATTGTATGTCTAAATATCAACCATGGATAACTTTGTAAATTGCAATGCTTTAAGAGAAAATTAAAATAAGAAATTATTTGGAATGATTTTTATTTCTCACTATTTTTTGAAGATATAGGCAAAATAGGTATTAAATCTTCTTTGAAGTTTGATAGAACAAGTGTTCCATTGCTTTTCTTGTGCTATTTCTAGTCAGCCTCCAATTTCTCAACTCACCTCTGTCTCCTCACTGCCTTTTTCTAATTTAAGTTTGTAGATAAATTCTTAAATATCTTGAAGTATGTTACTCAGGTGAAATCCACAAAGCAAGTACCAATACAGGGGAAAGCCATAGATGCAGCTGAAAACAGGCCCAATTGTCAAATCAATGTGAAATCAGAAGACACTATTATTATGACTAGTGGCAACCCAGAAAGATCTACATCTCTCAGGTAAGACTCTAACTCCAGCTCTCACAATAAGCCAATTATTGTCTGAGGACACTCTCCCAAATAGAGTGACATCAGCACCTACCAGCCTTGAGAGCTGCCTTCATATCAAAGGCTAAAAAATAATTCATTAAGTAGCATTAAGAAACTGTGCTAAATGGTCAAATTGCACATGAAAAAAATGCTCCACATCACTAATCATCAGTGAGATGCAAATCAAAACAAATATAAAGTACCACCTCACACCACAGAGATTGGCACACATCACAACAAATGAGAGCAAGCAGTGTTGGCGGGGATGTGGAGAGAAAGGAACTCTTATCCACTGCTGGTGGGAATGCTGATTAGTTTTACCTTTCT
>PVKC010050584.1:0-10577 GCA_004027635.1 Crocidura indochinensis
AATGGCTAAAGAAACTGTGGTACATATACACAATGGAATACTATGCAGCTGTCAGAAGAGATGAAGTCATGAAATTTTACTACACATGGATGCACATGGAATCTCTCATGCTGAGTGAAATAAGTCAGACAG
The DNA here is from genome assembly GCA_004027635.1 of Crocidura indochinensis. Classification (NCBI taxonomy): domain Eukaryota; kingdom Metazoa; phylum Chordata; class Mammalia; order Eulipotyphla; family Soricidae; genus Crocidura; species Crocidura indochinensis. Next base: position 133 of record PVKC010050584.1, read on the forward strand.
AGAGAGAAAAACGCAGAATGGTATCACTCATCTATGGGTTTTAAGAAAAATGAAAGACATTCTTGCAATAATAATAATTTTCAGACACAAAAGAGAACAGAGCTCGAAGTTCCAGCTCACCTCATGAAGCTCACCACAAAGAGTGATGAGTTTAGTTAGAGAAATAACTACATTTTGTACTGTCCTAATAATGAGAATATATGAGGGAAATCGAGAGCCTGTCCAGAGTACAGGCGGGGGGTGAGTGGGAGGAGGGAGATTTGGGACAATGGTGATGGGAATGTTGCACTGGTGATGGGTGGTGTTCTTTACATGTCTGATACCCAAACACAATTATGTATGTAATTAAGGTGTTAAAATAAAAAAAAAGAAATTATAAAAAAAACTCAAGTACAAATGAAGAAACATAAGAATCAAACTAGATCTTCCATTTGAAACAATTTAAACAAGAAGAGAGTGAAATGACATATTTAAACAACTGAATGAAAGAAAATTCCAACTGAGAGTCCACTACTCAGCAAAACTCTCATTCATATAAGAGGGAGGACTAAAACTAAAAGAGAACAGACAAAAACTTGCATTATTTGTGCAAACAAAACCAATTCTAAATGATATACTCAGAGATAAATTGCACAATCAAAACCCCAGATTGCAACAGCAACCACCTACACAATACAATAATATATAATAGCCCTCTCTGTCAATAATTTCCTTAAATGTCAATGGACTAAACTCTCCCATTAAAAGACACTAGTAGAGACTTGGATTAAAAACAAAAAACATATTTCTGCTGCCTGCAAAAAACATACCTACAAGTACAGGATAGTCACAGGCTTAGAATAAAAGGATGGAAATCAATTATTCAAGCCAATGGAATAAAAAGGCTGAAATAACCATCAGACCAAATTGCATTCAACCTCAAGTAAATGATCAGAGACAAAGAGGGTCACAACTTACTGATAAGGGGAATGCTAGAAGTACTAACTTTGGTCAATATTTATGCAGCAAATGCAGAATCAGCAAAATATGTAAGGCATTTGCTCACAAACCTGGAGAAAAATATGGAAGGAAATGTGATAGTAGTAAGAGATTTCAATACTCCGGTATCACCACTAGACAGATCCACCAGACAAAAACCTAGCAAAGAAATAAGAGTCCTAAATAAGAAATTAGAAGAATTAGGGCTAATAGACTTATATAGGGTCCTCCACCCCCAGAAAGCAGAATACACATTCTTCTCAAGTGCACGTGGAATCCTCTCCAGAATAAATCATGCCTTAAGATATAAATCCAACTTGCATAAAGTCGCAAATATAAAGATTATTAGAAGCACCCTATCAGATCACTATGCAACAGCAATCAAGATTGACTGTAAAAAGAAACTATAAAGAAAATTCAACACCTAGAGATTAAACAACATGCTGATCAACAACAGCTGGATCAAACAGGAACTCAAGGAAGAAATAAAAAGATTCCTTGAGACAAACAATAATGAAGAGACAAATTGTCAAAATTTATGGATATAGCAAAATCAGTAATTAGGGGGAAACTCATAGCAATATAGGTCTATATCTGAAAAGAAGAGAAGGACAAAATTAATAATTAAAAGAGACACCTTAAGAAGCTGGAAAAACAGTAGCAAAGAAACCCAAACACAACCAGAAGACAGGAAATAATAAAAACCAAAGCAGAAATAAACAACATAAAAACTAAGAAAGCAAAACAAAAAAATCAATGAGACCAGGAGTTGGTTTTTTGTAATAATAAATAATATTGACAAAACTCTGACAAGACTCACCAAAAAAAGCAGGGAAACACCCAAATAAATAGGATCACAAATGAAAGGGGAGAAATTACAACAGATCCCCAAGAAATCCAAGACATCATGAGGACTTATGAACAACTATACCAGGGGTCCTCAAACATTTTAAACAGGGGGCCAGTTCATTGTCCCTCAGATCGTTGGAGGCCGGACTACAGTAAAAACAAAAACTACGAAAAAATTCCTATGCACACTGCATATATCTTATTTTGAAGTGAAGAAAAAAATGGGAACAAATACAGTATGTGGCCCACAGGCCATAGTTGAGGACCACTGAAGTATACTCAGAATAGAAAAACCAAAAGAAACAGACAGATTTCTGGGAAAATATCATATACTGAATAAGACTGAATAAGGAGGATGTAGAAAGCCTAAACAGGCCAATCTCATCTGAGATATTGATTCAGTAATTAAGAAACTCCCTAAGAACATAAGTCAAGGTCCAGATGGTTTTACAGGTGAAATTTATCAAACATTCCAAGAAGAATTACTACCATTGATGCACAGACTCTTCCAAAACATTGAAAAGACAGGAATTCTTCCTAAATCCTTTTATGAGGCTAATATCACATTCATTCCCAAAGATGGCAAAGACACCGCCAATAAAGAAAACTACAGACCAATCTCACTAATGAATATAGATGCAAAGATCCTCAACAAAATCTTAACAAACCCGATCCAACACTACATAAAAAGATTATACACCACGACTAAGTGGATTTCATCCCAGGGATGGTTCAACATACACAAATCAATCAACATCATACACCACATCAACAACAAGAAAGACAAAATCACATGATTGTATCAATCGATGCAAAGAAGGTGTTAAACAAAATTCCACACTCATTCAAAAAACAAAAACCATTTCTTTTTTTTTTTTTTTTTGGTTTTTGGGTCTCACCCGGCAGTGCTCAGGGGTTACTCCTGGATCCATGCTCAGAAATGGCTCCTGGCAGGCACGGGGGACCATATGGGGCACTGGGATTCGAACCGATGACCTTTTGCATAAAAGGCAAATGCCTTACCTCCATGCTATCTCCTGGGCCCCACAAAAAGCATTTCTACTAAGGTCAGGAACTGAGCACGGCTGTCCACTATCTCCACTGTTATTCAATATAGTTTTAGAGGTCCAAGCAATAGCAATCATACAAGAGATGGGAATCAAAGTAATCAAATAGGGAACAAGGAACTCAAACTGTATCCTTTTGCAGATGATATGATGATATACATCGAAAATCCTAAAGAGTCCACCGAAAAACTCCTAGAAACAACCAATACAGCAAAGTGGCCATCTATAAAGTCAATACACAAAAGACAGTAGCCTTCCTCTATAAAAATAACAAAGTACTGGAGAAAAAGATTAAGAAAACTTCAGGGGTAGGGTCTCCTTGTATTTAGGCCATGATTTTTCTTTCCATGTCCCTCATATTTTGGTGGGACTATGCAAACAAATGCCACTCTAACATCGTTCTTTACTATGCTCCCTTGACTCTAATCCTTAAGAAAAACAACCCACTGAAACTTTTGAGGTTAACTTAAACTAATATGCATGTGCATGGAAATATAAAGATGTACTTTGCCTTCAACGTTTAAGGAGTTACATAAGTCTTATGTCTTTAGATTATATTGTGTCCTGCTAAGAAATAGTATGTACTACCATCTGGGGATTTGAGAGACAAAGTAGTTGTACATGGGTTCTGTTTTGTTTTTCTTAATGTTCTTTGGCTGAAAGTTCAAGGCTGGGATATCATCGATGGGACTACTGAGAATTCTGTTTATGGGTGATTGTCCTTCCACTGTATCTTTACCTTGTCCTCTTTATTCTTTAATTCCATCTTTATTTATGTCCATCTTTGTTCTCATAATTAAAATTAAAAAAGAAGAGAATCCCATTTAAACTAGTATCCAAAAATATCAAGTACATAGTTATCAACCTTACAAGAGAAGTGAAGGATCTATAACATTAAAACTTCAAAACACTTCAGAAAGAAATATAAGAGGACCTAAAGAAATGGAAGAACATCCCATGGTCATAGGTAGGTAGAATCAACATAGTCAAAAGGACTATCTTACCTAAACTTCTATATATATTCAATGCAATCCCTATCCAAAATCAGACTTCATTCTTTAAGGACTTAGAATAATCTATTATGAAATTCATCTGGAACCACAAAAGACTCAGGTTAGCCAAATACAAACTGAAAAACAAGAAACTAGGTGGCACATCTTTACCTAACCTGAAACTTTACTATAAAACCATAGTGATCAAACCAGCATGGTACTGGAACAAAGACAGAGTCTCAGATCAGTGGGTTAGAACATAATATCTAGAGATAAATCCCCAAATATACAGCCAATTAGTATTTGACAAAAGAGTCAAGAAATTGAAATGGAGCAAAGACTGTCTCTTTGACAAATGATGTTGGAACAACTGGATAACCACCTGTAAGAAATTAAAAATTGATCCATACCTAACACCTTACACAAAGTCAACTCAAAATGGATTAAAGACCTTGAAATCAGATCCAAATCTATAAAGTTTGTTGAGGAAAAATTAGGGGGAACACTCGAAGACTTATATATCAAAAATGTCTTTGAGCATAGAATGATAATGGCAAGAACATTAGCATCAAACCTAAATAAATAAAACTACATCAAACTAAAAAGTTTTTACATGGCAAAAGAAACCCTAGTTAATATTAGAAGACAGTTAATGGAATGGGAAAACAATTTTTCACTTGACATGTCAGATAAAGGGCTGATATCTAGGATATAGAAAGCACTAAGAAAGGTGGGCTCCAAAAAAATCTAATAAAGTCATAAAAAATGGGGAGAAGAAATGAGTAGACATTTCTTTGATAAAGACCAAAAGATGGCCAACAGACACATGAAAGCATGCTCACCTTCACTCATCATTAAGGAAATCCAAATCAAGACAACAATGAGGTACCACCTTACATCAATGAGGATGGCTTACATCAAAAATAATGGGAACAATCTCTGTTGGCAGAGATGTGGTAAGAAAGGAGCTCTCATCCACTGCTGGTGGGAATGCTGCTGGTCCAACATGCTGCCTGGTGTTAAGAGTGCTCAGTAAACTCAGAGTTGAGCTGCCACATGACCCAGCAATTGCTATCTGGGGTATCTATCCCCAAGTTCGAAGAACATTCATCACAAAATATGTGTTGACTCCACTGTTTATCACAGCACTCAGTACAATAGCCAAGATTTGGAACCAACCTCGATGTACAACAGATTTGTTCATAAAGATGTGATATTTATACACAATGGAATACTACATAGCAGTTAGAAATGATACAATCATGGACTTTGCAGCAAGGTGGATGGATCTACAGAATATTATGTTAAATGAAGTAAGCCAGAAGATGAAGGATAAATACAGAATAATAGCACTTTTCTGAGGTACTTAGAATGTACACCATTTATACATGTAATATATCAGGAACAAATACAATGATCTAATAGGGTAGAAACTCCAAACACTCTAGTTGTCAATATATACTGGGGAGTAGTGACCAAAACAAATGAAGAGGAACAACACAGAGCCTCAACTATCCATGATACCATAAAGAAACCATCAACAATGAAAACAGGCTTAGAGTGAACAGGTAATCAGCCTTTTACTTAGAGCGAACAGGTAATCAGCCTTTTACTTAGAGCGAACAGGTAATCAGCCTTTTACTGCAAAGGCCTATAGTAATGTTTTAGCAATCTTATACACGGTTACAGGCAAGGATATGATTGGAAACCAGAGACTCCAGTGGAAGCGTTTCACAACAATGTGTTTTAATGTCTCCATCTTACTAGATTTAAAATAACCTCTCAGCTTCTCCATCCACAGGGGTTCTTGGATACAAAGTGTGGACACCCTAATTTGACACCTCGGTGCTCAGTCACACTAGATACATTTTTAGATTGCATTATGAAAATGTCTTAATAAAACATTCTATGTACTCTTTTTCCCTGGTTTTATGGCCTCTGTTAGTACCTGAAGCATGTGACCATCCAGACCACTGAAACAGTCAATTGCAAACCACAAACTTGTATTACAGGACCTACTCATCAAACACATTTGTGCAAATTAACATCTCCTTTCTCTCTCTTTTCTTCTCTCTTCTCACTACTTCTATCTTTCTCCCCTTTCTTCTTCTACCTCTTTCATCACCATCATCAACTCAATCTGTGTCAAATAAAACCCACACTGTTACTTTCTTATTAGGAAAGAAATTTTGATACATAAAATGCAGTGAACAATACTACATAGGGTAGCCACCTACATAGATAGACATAACTAACACTTTGTTTAATACTCAAGACAGGAAACCTGTGTGTATCTTAAATTGCTCCAGTCATTAACCCTGAAACCTTCATTTAGGAAGGCCCAAATCCATCACTGACAAAATGCTTAAAAACTGGGGAAAATCTCCTAACTCTGACCCACCAACTCAATTGCTCTTAGTTGATTTATTAATTTTTTACTTTATTTTTACTATATTTACCTATTTTTCTGTTCTTCTCTCTTATCTTTTGCTCTTCCTTCTGCACTTTATTTATTTATTTTTTGGTTTTTTGGTCACATCTGGCAGCACTCAGGGGTAACTCCTGGCTCTGCACTCAGAAATCCCTCCTGGCAGCCTCGTGGGACCATATGGTTAGCTGGGATTCGAATCACTGTTCTTCTGCATGCAAGTCAAAGGCCTTACCTCCATGCTATCTCTCCAGCCCACTTCTGCACTTTAAAGTAAATAGTTTCTAGGATACAAAAGTCACCCAGATAGGTTACTTTTATCCTAGAAACCCAAATAGTTTCTAATATAGAAAATATACAAGGTACTGACATAACATAACAAGAAAAAAAATCTAATCTCATCAAAAATGGGGAGATGATATAAACAGACACTTTGTTAAGAAAGAAATACAGGGGGCCGGGTGGTGGCGCTGGAGATAAGGTGCCTGTGCTAACCTAGGACGGACCGCGGTTCGATCCCCCGGTTCCCCATGTGGTCCCCCGTGCCTGCCAGGAGCGACTTCTGAATGAATAGCCAGGAGTAACCCCTGAGCGTCACCAGGTGTGACCCAAAACAAAAAACAAAAAAAAGAAAGAAAAAAAAAGAAAAGAAAGAAATACAAATGGACAAAAGGCACATGAAAAAATGCTCCACATTATTTATTATCAGGGAGGTGCAAATCAAGACAATTAGGTACCATCTCATGCTACAAAGACTGGCACACATCACGAAGAATAAGAACACTCAGTGAAGGCAGGGATGTGGAGAGAAAGGAACTCTCATTCACTGCTCGTGGGAATGCAGTCTAGTCCAGCCCTTCTGGAAAACAATATTGAATTCCTCAAGATACTGGAAATTGTGCTCCCATATGATGATCCATCATTTATACCACTCCTAGGGACATACCTTAGGAACATAAATATAAATTACAAAAATTCCTTCCACACACCTATATTTATTGCAGCTTTATTTACTATAGCCAGACTCTGGAAACAACAAAATGCCTTTCAACAGATGTATAGCTAAAGAAACTGTGGTTCATATACACAATGGAATATTAGGCAGTCATCAGGAGAGATGAAGTCATAAAATTTTCCTGTACATGGATTTATATGGAATCTATTATGTTGAGTGAAATGAGTCAGAGGGAGAGATATAGATACAGAATAGTCTCACTGATCTATGGGTTTTAAGAAAAATTAAGGACATTGTTGTAACAATCCCCAGAGACCATAGTGATGAAGGCCAGAAAGATTGACTCATAATATGAAGTTCAGCAAAAAGAGTGGCGAATGCAGTTAGAGAAATAACTACACTGACAACTACAGTGACAATGTCAGTGAGTGAGAGAAGTAGAATTCCTGCTTCAAATACAGGCAGAGGGGGGGCGTAGTGGTTTGGAGGCATTGGTGATGGGACTGTTGACTGGTAAAGGGTGGTATTCTTTACATGACTGAAACCCAACTACAATCATGTCTGTAATCAAGGTGCTTAAATAAAGTTAAAAAACAGAATAGGGGGAAATGCTGGGGGGGAAGCCTGTGATGCTGTTCCCAAATCACCTAGCAGATGGTACCCCATAGAACAGCTATTCTGGGGGACCCTATAGTGTAAATTCTATGGAGTTTCCCCCTGGTAAGAAAACTTCAGAGACACCATTTCATAATTGAGGAAGTACAGTACATAGAGGGCTGCCATCTCCCGATGATAGTGATTATTCTAAGGCTAGACTTCAGGCTTTTCCTCCTTTTTTGCAGAGTACTGGTTAAGGATATTACCTAACAACCTCACTTTTATTCCTACTATGATGCTTGAGACATTACTAAGATCCAAAGCTTATGATTTCTTCTCCCTGACTGTTTTTCTGCTATATCACTGGCCCTGCCACCCTGCATGAATCCAATATCTCTTTTTTCTATATAAGCATTGTTATAATGGAATAAAGTATCTCTGACTACCAGCTTGGGACCTGTTATTTCCTTGTCGTAAGCTGGAGATTCTAGGTCCTGAAAACATGTAGGGAATGACAAAATTTTGAAAGTTGATTATTGCTGGCCAACTGGATCAACACAGTTTTCCCTAGAAACCTTCAGCGTGGGCAGATTTCTATGTCTGTCAGTCAGGCCTACTTTGCATGGTCTGTGCTATTAAATCTGCTTCCCCACAACTCACTTATTCTAACTTCCCTATGACCTTTGGTTGGACTCACAAATTATTAGGGAGGTGACCAGAAGAGAGGACAACAGAGGGTGTGGGGGCAAGTACCCCAATGCTGCTATAGGGCCAAGGGTCAACTGGTATTCCAAGAGTCAACAAGTATTTCCATGGCCAGTGCCTCCCAGCCCATACCTATGGAATGTTTGTTGTTTGCCTGTCTTTATCATCAGAAGGTAGCTCAGTACAGAGAAAGTAAAAGGAGGCAATGGCTGTCTTGGATACCAAGTAATTACCCTCAGAGAAAGGCAGCTCAATCCTTCTCTGTCCCTTCAGCAGCTCTGCCTGGCCTGGGAACCATGTATTTCCCATCTCCCTTGATATTATACAACCACCCTGTTTAGAAATGTGTCTGTAAAGTAGCCTGTTCCTGGGTGAGTATAGAATGCTTAATTAGTCTATTACTGAACCTCCTTGCTGAGACCTAGAACTCTCAAGGAGACTTTCTTCTTATTTGACAGCACATCATATTTTAATATTGAAAATCAAAACTTGTGCACTACTTTCAATGTCTTTATGTTTTAAGGAAGCTAAAAATATGATTTTCAAATGACTTGGAAAGCCTTAAAAGTGAATTTTTCAGGGCTAGAGCAATAGAAAGACTGGCGGGTTTTTGCTTTGCATGCAGCCTAATTCGGTTTTAATTCCTGGTATCCCATATGGTCCCTTGAGCCTACCAGGAGTAATTCCTAAAGACAGATTCTGGAGTAATTCCTGAGCACCACCAGGAGTGGCAAAAAAAAGTAAACTTTTCAAAAGGCAGGGAAATAATTTTACTAAAATATCAAACTGTTATGTATTACAAATCATAAAACTCTCTACTTACCAAGTTTGTTAGAGCCTTAAAACTTTCTTCCATGCACATCAATGCCCAAGGCTGCTCAGTGTTCTCTGGGATAGGTGTGTACTGGTACCATGTGCCAAGGACCCCCATAATCAGGAACAAAAGCATTTTTCTGCTCATGATAATTTCTGTCCTCCTTAGCTACATAGTAGATGTGCTTCTGCATAAGCAATAAACTGAATTTTTACACAGGGACATTGGCCAATGCCTACATGTTACCTAACTTTCAGATTACAAAGCCTTTGCCCAGTCTATCATCTCATTGGCTGTCATCCTAGAAATGGTTACACTTAAAACAAGTACAAAAAAACCTTTGGCACACTGCCCAATTCGCTGGCTGTATTAAGTTGGTGGGTAGTCAATAAGTATACATTTGTTGCACAATTCCATAGGGCAGAATGTTTCTGAGAGTACACAGTATGGAAAAATACTTAAGGTGGTGTTTGTTTGAAATAACAAACCTCAAAGTGAGAAATACCTGACATATAGCAAAATATAGCTATATTTTATATACTATATACATTTATATAATATATTCATATAATATATATTATATAATATATTTATATAATATATTTTATACAATATATAAATATATATTGGGGTACTTGCCCCCACACCCTCTGTTGTCCTCTCTTTCATATGAGCCAAAGGATTCATTACTTTTTTTGGGTTTTTTTTGTTTTTTTTTTTTTTGGTTTTTGGGCCACACCCAGTGAGGCTCAGGGGTTACTCCTGGCTATGCGCTCAGAAGTCGCTCCTGGCTTGGGGGACCATATGGGAAACCAGGGAATCGAACCACGGTCCATCCTAGGTTAGCGCCACCACCCAGCCTCCGATTATTCATTTTTATGCCACTCTCACTGTCTTGCACCAATGACATTCTCCAATAAATCATAGTAATCTCAAGTGAATGGCACAACAATCATGCAAAACAGCTAGTAGTTCTTGAACACCTGTCAATAACCATATTTTAGTGTACTAAAATGAATATTTTGTTCTCAGCAGCCTTCTGTTGTGAGAGAGAAAGAGG
>PVKC010050585.1:0-10548 GCA_004027635.1 Crocidura indochinensis
CTTCCTTCCCTCCTTCCCTCCCTTCCTCCCTCTCTCCCTTCCTCCCTCCCTTCATTCATTCCTCCCTTCCTTCTTCCGTCCACTTCAGTCTTTTTCTTCTATCTAATCTTTTCTTTCTCTTTTTATCAAAATTAGTTTTACTTATCTGGAAAAAAGTGTATTTTGATCCACCATGTGATGCATTTTTGAATACATTTAAAAAATCTTGCCTCATCTAATTTCTTTGTTGTTTGAAGCATGGAGATATATAAAGCTAAGATATCCATTGACTAATATTTTTTCTTGTTTTTGGGCCACACACGGTGACGCTCAGGGACTATTCCTGGCTTGAGCTCAGAAATCACTTCTGGCTTGGGGGACCACGTGGGATGCTTGAGATCCATCCCAGGTTCTTTCTGGGTCAGTTGGCCTGGAAGGCAAAAGCCCTACTGCAGCGTTCGTGCCTGCCCCCATTGGCTGATTTTATTGTGAATATGAAACTATGGGGTTTCTCTAGCCCCGTGTCCTTTCATGTAAGTGATGATGGCTTCTCAGCTTGGAAAGGTTTTTCTTTTTCATTCTTCGCAAATTATTTTATTTTTCTTTTTTTTCTTTTTTGGTTTTTGGGCCACACCTGGTGACGCTCAGGGCTTACTCCTGGTTATTCGCTCAGAAGTTGCCCCTGGCAGGCACGGGGGACCATATGGGGAACCGGGGGATCAAACCGATGTCTGTCCTAGGTTAGCGCAGGTAAGGCAGGCACCTTACCTCCAGCGCCACCGACCGGCCCCCTCTTCGCAAGTTTTTAACAAGGATAATTCTACAATGTTTGTTATAGTATTTTATTTTGGGGGGATGGCACATCTGGTGATGCTCAGTGTCGTCTGTTCAGAAATCGTTCCTTGCTTGCTTTGGATAGAAGCAAGGTCCATCCTGGGTCAACCACTTGCAAGGAAAATGCTCTACCACTGCACCATCGCTCCAGCCCCTGTAATACTTTTTCTTGTTGTTTATCAGATCTCTGAAATAACACATTCCCTCTGAAGCCAGAGAACTCAAAGAGCTCAAAAAAATTGGGGTGTATTTTTTGTCTGTATACATGAGCTATATAAAAAATTAAAGCCTTGTGACTCTTGGGGAGAAACATACCACTTTGTCACAATATTTATAATGTTCCCAAGCTCTCTGTTATATGGTCTATAACAAGTTACTTGGTATCATTTTCCATTGAAGACTCAATTTTCCAAGATCATGATTCAAATAGAAGAACTTGCTTTCAAAGAAACAATATATATTTTCATTAATTAAAACATTTCCTTTATTTTAAATATATATATTCTATATTTTAAGAGAGAGCATTCCTGTTACTTTTTCTTCTATTCATCAAAAGGCTTCTACTTTTGTGTCATTGCTGTTTTCCTTCAGGTGGGTAAAAATAACATAGTATTCTTTTAACAGCAATTCTTTAGAAAATACTTGGTTATATTAGAATATTTGATGTTGGTTACATTATAATGTTTCCTTTGAAACCCCAACTTCCCAGCATAGTGAAACCCTCTTCTGAATTTCTTATATATTGAAATAGACTTAAAATAAACTTTAGTTTTAATGGTTTCATAGTCACATTTTTATCGTATTATCCAATAAATATTGGCAATGAAGAGAATATTCAATGCATTTCTTAGAAATTTACTTTGTTATTCTGTGATTAGTCTCTGTAATTATATTAAATGTTTAATGAATTATGAAGATATAGACTCTGATAGTGGCATCAGTATAAATAAAATTATGATTTCTTCTCAGAAACAAACTTATTATTTAATATTTAGGAATTTTGATTAAAAGAAAATGCTTTTACACTGATCTTCAATGTATTTATTTTGCTAGTGGGACAGTTTACCAAGAAACGTTTTATAACTGTTAAGTATTATAGGGAGTATTTGTAAAAAGATATATTCTTTACATATCTTTTCTATATCTTATTTTTAGCATCAGTTGATATATCAAGGATTAATAAGTAGCTCACAAAAATTTTATTTTTAAGGATTGCATGTGCCCATATATATTCCTCATTTAGAATAAACATGCTGCATGCTCTTCATTTTTAAGCAAATAAATTATTTAATTGAATCACCATAAGATACACACTTACAAAGTTTCAGCCATACAATACCTTTCAGAAGAGCACACTTTCCTTCTTCAGCGCCCCTCTTCACCCAGCTGTCTGCTGCTGGGCAGGCATTTTACTACTCTGTTGGTCTCTCTTCTTCTATTTATTTAAAGACAGAATAAACTGAAATTATTTTTTTAAGTTCTAAGTGAGATACTTTCTAGTTCTAAGTGACTAAATTGCAAAAGTAAAGTCATTATGTCCTATGTATCATTCACCAATTTTACTAAAAAATGAGGTTAACAGAATAAAATATTCTTAACAAGATATAAGACTATTTAATAAAAATATATTTCATTTTCATATATATTTATTTTTACAGATATATCATCTTTAAAAAGTTGACCAAATTTTATTTGCAAGCATTATTGGGAAAATGATGTTTCTTTGTAGCACAGTGACTGAAATTCAAAACCTATTTTAATTTTTTCTTAAAATGTATTAGTTGGGGAGGAGGGAGATTTGGGACAATGGTGATGGGAACGTTGCACTTGTGATGGGTGGTGTTCTATACATGACTGAAACCCAAACACAATTATGTATGTAATCAAGGTGTTAAAATAAAAAAAATGTATTAGTTTAGCTTTGCGAACTGTCTCAAGAGCTGAGCACATTTTCCTGTAGAAGAAGTTGACAAATTAGTTTGAGGTAAACATTTATTCCAATAAAACACTTCAAACCATGGTGCTTTGAGGCTAAATATTTTAGTAACACTGTCTAGAACAATATTAACATATTTTTAAATTCCATGTTCAAAAACTGACTTGAAGAACTCCAATTCCCCAAAAGAAATTTTCACTATCAATGTGAAAAAATAAATTTTTTGAGAAATAGGAAAACCTTTCTTTTCTTTATAAATACATGTTTCTTGAAGGTCAAGGAAGAAGGGATGAAAAGTCCTCTGCCTCCCAGGTAAACAGAGGCATCATTAGTCAGCTATCCAATGCTGAGCAGTAAATCCAGGGTTTGTTACCCAGAGGAGAGTGAAAGCTAAAATAGTGAAAGCATGACTGCCTTGTCTCTTCAAATGGCCAAAGGGGTCTTTGAAATCATCTGTCTTTCTGCATTAGTCATAAGCAACTACTGAATAAAGCACTCTTCAGGGAAAATATCTGGGTATTTCTTCCATTCTTCATGTCTTCTCTTGTGATTTGTTCATCTCTCCCATGTATATTAGTGTGTTTGTGTATGTGTGTGTATTTTAGCTATTGTCTCTGGACTCGAATTCAAGGAAGAAAAAGATAGTTATTGAAAATAGAACAAAACTAATAGCGGCATCTTTTGCTGTCCAGTCTCAGAGTTGTCAGGGACTTCGTTATAAGACACATGGAAGAAAGTTCAGTTGAATAGTGATGGAAGCAATGATCATTTTGGAAAGAGTAGAGTTATTTCCAAAAACTAATTAAGGATAACTTTGTAAATCACAGTGCTTTAAATTCAAAGAAAATATTCTTAACAAAATAACATTGTGGTCTTACTTTCCACTCAGTTCAAGTCTTTCGCTAAATTGCTCCATATCTCTGGGCTAGAGAGATAGTACCTGGGTATGACTTTTGTCTCGCATGCAGCCCATCCAGGATTAATGATGGTATATCCCATATGGTCCTGCCAAGAGCAAATTCTGAAGATAGTGTCAAAAGTAACTCCGGAGTGCCACAGGATGTAATTAAAATTAAAAAATATATAAAAGAGAAAGAGGTAAAGGAAGGAAAGAAGGGAGGAATGCTGGAAGGAAGGAAGGAAGGAAAAGGGAAGAGAGGGAGGAAGGAAAGAAGGAAGGAAGGAAAGAAGGAAGGAAGTAAAGAAAGAAGGAAGAAAAATGAGAAAAAGAAAGAAGAAAAGAAGAAAAAGAAAGTAAAAGAAGGAAAGAAAGAAAACAGAAAGAAAGAGAAGAAAAAAGAATAAAAAGAAATCTCTATTTTTGCCATTTTAATAACTATATATCTTGGTGTTGTTCTGTTTGAGTCTATTTTCTTTGTTAATTTTTGACATCAATTTTGAGCAACTGCCTCTTTCCAAAGAGTTGGGAAGTTCCCTGCCGTCCCACTGTTTGTTGTTATCTTTTCTTTTCTTCTTAGCTCTGTTATTCTTATAATTTAGCAATTATTCTGTTGTGTTTGTTCATAAAAATAAATTAAATTTTGTTTAATCTTTTGTCTCTTTATATAATTAATTTTTTCTTACTACAAATGCTTGTTTGTAATTTGTCTTGAGTTCTGTAAGTTAGTTTCAATTCTCATATTGATTGCTTGATTTTGCTGACTAGTGCTTCCTTAATTTCTGTTGTCAATTAAGTGTTCATTTTAGGTATTCATCAACTGGGCTCAAGAATTTTGATTGGTTTGCAGATTTACCGAGATTTCTTTTTTTTTTTTTTTTTTTTGGTTTTTGGGTCACACCCGGCAGCACTCAGGGGTTACTCCTGGCTCCATGCTCAGAAATTGCTCCTGGCAGGCACGGGGGACAATATGGGGCACCGGGATTCGAACCGATGATCTTTTGCATGAAAAGCAAACGCCTTACCTCCATGCTATCTCCCGGGCCCCTACCGAGGTTTCTTTACCAAGCCACAACTTGGTTTCCCCATTGTTCTTCTTATTGGATAGTTTTAATGATGAAATTTAGTTTACCTGTTATTTGAGAAGTGATCTGTTGATTTTTTTCTTCCAAATGGTTACTAATAATGCATCTACATTTAAGGTTATTTTTCTGTCCATGAAGAGTTTTTTGAGTTAGCTAAGAAACTTGTTAACTAGTTAATCTGTTGTGCTGACTGTACGTTTGTGAGGCTGTATATTGTCTAAGAGAGAGATGTGCTAAGACCTGCTGAGATATAGGAACAATACATGGAATAGGAGCTGTACATTGAAATAGAGCTATACAGTAGTGTGTCTATATAGTTTGGAAATTAAAGGGTAAACAAATGCCAAAACTGGCAACTTTCTAGTGAAGAGGTTTGGGAAGAGAGTGATGGTGTACTTAAAGAAACTTGTTGATAGATGTTGGTACTACACACGTTGATAGACTAGAGCATGCAGTATCAGCTCCAGGAGGGCTGAGACCCTAGTAATGTTGAGCTCACCTGAAAAACATAAGTACTTTATCTAAAGGAACATTGAGCTGAAAATGTTTCAGTAAAAGACAAGAGAAAATGAAGACTGTCTTTATGCTTAGGACCATGTTGCCTAAAACCAGAGATAGGTTTATAATACAATACCTCTAAGGTACAAATCTTTTATTTGAACTCTTTTTTTGATCATAACATATACATAAAGACTCCATGAGAGAAAACATCTCTCACCAGTTTATTATTTTTAATATCATTCTCCATATCTTCGTCTGTCCCCTTATGCCAACATTATATTCTGAGTAAAACTATTCTTGATGGTGCTATTCTGATTTTAAACAGGGGTGCTTATTTGTCTTAATTAAGGTTAACAAATTTTTTTTAAAAAAGGAACATTTTCTCCATTCCATTCTTCCTTCACTCTTTGCAATATGATCTTTTGTCCTGTGTTCTTAGTCAACTAATAAAATTTAATAATGGTCCACAAATTCCTAATATTCTTTTATCTAGGGCTCTATTTCTAAGTTGAAGTCATATTGTAGATGATGGAAGAGTTTAGTCTACTAAACTGACAATTCTGAAGTAGCACAATCAGGATGGATACTGCCATGGAGGAGAGAGGTAAAAGAGAGCTCAAGAATGCGAAACTTATGAAATCCATGCCAGCAAGTGCAATTCTATTCTCCATATTTAGAATCTCCACAGTAAGGTTAAGCAGCTCATTTCAAATAATACAAAGTGGGCCATAACAAAAGCAGGCAAGCTTCAATGATTTGAGTAGAATGAGAAATTAAAACATCTCAGTCTATAGCTCATACAGAAATAGGATCCAATGGCTGTAAGGAGGGCTGGTTAGAGGTCTTGTTTATGTTTTCATGGCTGGAAACTTGCTGATAGAAGATAATAAATGCAAATCCATAGGGAAGGAATATTTCCTGATTTAATATACTGATGTCTGAATTAATGTTAATTTTACAATCAGGAAAAAATGATTTTTGAAACGATTGTTTACTGGAGAGAAGCCTTTCAACAGAATTTTGCATGGCAAAAATAGTCCAATAAATCACTTTATTGTAGCAAAAACCTATATAGGTATGGAATATGCAAAAAATGCAGCCTTAGAGCTGAATTGAGGAATAGCAATCAGAAAGAGCCTAACACAGTGGAGTGAGAGGAAGCTGAACTCCTGAGGCAATTTCTTAGTAAAGAGCAGGAAGCAGGACCAGGAGGGAAAATAGCCTACAAGCAGCAAAGAGAGTTCTTGTAAATGGGGGAAAAAATTTAGGATGGAAAAATGACCGCTGGCTCAGCAAATTTGACAGAGCTATTTACAAAATTTGATTAGAGCCCTTCACAAAGGCTTGAGCTTTCCCCAAATTACCACATAAGCTTCTATCTACTAGGTAAGAGAAATTCCAAATAATTAAACCTATCAAAATATTTTAGTGACCAGAATATCTTTGCGAGATTTGATATATTTGCTATATTTTATATATTTTCAGGAGTACTAGATGATAGAAAGGAGTTGTATGCTGACCTAAAGTAACTTAGAAAAGTTCTAACTTTAATGGGCAATGGTATTTCCATATGTATTCCTTTTACTCAGTGAATACACACAGAGATGATGCTTTCTTCATTCCTCTTATTCTAGAGAACATATATGAATGTGCATTAGCATTTACTATGTCTGTGAAGACAGAAAGAAAAGAATGGGGAATAAAGCACAGTACAGTATATATATCAAGCTTAAATAATTTAAAGTAATCAAAATTTATAAAATATGTTTCACTAGTGTTATCTAAATTATTGCCCTTCCCCTCTCACCACACACACACACACACACACACACACACACGCACACACACACACACAAACACACAGACACACACACACAAGTGAGTGCAAACAATCAACTGACCTAGAATTTAAGCATTCATTTTCCTATATTACCTATCAGAGAGATCAGAGAGTAAATTCTCTTACTCTCACCCACTACAAATTTATCTTTTTTGGTGCTTTATTTAAAAATGCAGTCCTTGTCTAAACTCAAGTTCATATTTTCTAGGTCATTCCCTTTACTACATATCCTGTATGCCATCTGGTCTATTATATATTTTATGTAGATTTATTTTTGGTCACAGCACATTTTGCTATCTAGAATTCATAATTTTGGAGACATTTATCTCTTGTTCTCACTGATATCGCAAGTAACTAAAGCAGTAGTAGTCCATAGTAGTTATTTTGAGGGAATTAATGCTTGTAGAAAGGAATAAATGAAATTTCTTATGTGAGTCAAAAAACTGGTCCTTCATAAGACAAAAATCATTTTTCCAATTATATGGAAAGTTCCTCTATGAATTTACAAAGGAAAAAAGGAAAAGCAAAAGAAGCCAAGAAAAACTCATTACCAGTTATGAATTAAAGCCTGCATGCTTTTATGTATTCAAACCACACCCAACAAAGAACAGTAGTCCGAGGCTGTACTTAATT
Organism: Crocidura indochinensis; assembly: GCA_004027635.1. Lineage (NCBI taxonomy): Eukaryota > Metazoa > Chordata > Mammalia > Eulipotyphla > Soricidae > Crocidura > Crocidura indochinensis. Next base: position 7,707 of record PVKC010050585.1, read on the forward strand.
TCTTGGGAGGAAATGAGAAGCTTATTTTTTGTCTTCCCATGGCTTTTGAATCATGTCCTGATACAAGCCAAATGTTGTCTGTCAGCCTGTTACAGCATGTGCTCTTATGTGCTGCCACACTTTTTTTTTCATTTCTATCTCCCCCGAGTTAAACTGTTCTATTCTGCTGCTTTGCTATCTAGTGTTGAGGATAAAAATGTTCAGTGACTGTTTCCATGCTGTCTACATTTAACTTTAAATGCTCCCATCTCCTGGTGTTTGCATCTGACTACATCTTGGCAACTTCTGAATAAGCCAGAGAAACCAAACCGCCACTGGGACAATGACAATCATTTAGCAGAGCAGTGAGAGATAAAGGTACTGCACTTAGAGTTCTTTCTTTTTGAGCAACAGCATCTCATATGGAGAGGACAGATTGCTAGCAAGTCATCATGAGCACAGCTGTGACTGGCCAACAGATGTAACTCTATTCCTATGCACACTCTGTAGGAATATGCAACTGAATGGGATGAAATGAAAGTATAAACTCAAGAAATTGAACTGGTTCTTTAACTGGGACTATGTAGAGCAGCCAGAAGCCTCCCTGGTCTTTGTTTTCTAACTTTCCAAGGAGTAGCAGATGTTGTGAATTCAACAAAATTAAAAAAATGCAAATATCCACCAAAGCCTGAGTGGTCTTTAATGTAAAACTGCAGGAACGTTGAAATTTTGAATTTCCAACAATGTTTATTAATATTATTCACATATGCTTTATTTTTTTGTTTTTAGAGAGTGCTTTGATGTCAATCCAAGTTGCATACAGTGTGCAGTGATATGTATGATACTCATGTTCATGAAAAAATGTACTGGACTAGGGCCAGGCAAATGTCAATGGTCATAAGCTTGTAAGCCTTGTCCCAGAGAAGATTGAAACATATTAAAATATCACAATTGTGTCCTCTTGGACAATCTTTACTTAACATTTTTCTAAAATACACTCTCACAAATATGGCTATTTTTAAACGTTTTTTGGGGTTACTATCTGAAATTTACTTGTATTCATAGATAGTTACTTAACTTTTACTAGACCAGGCCTCTAATTACACCCTATATCTTCTGAAAGATTATAAAGTTACAGAACAAAAATAAAAGGAAAATAAAAATTATTGTTCAATATATATTTGAGGTTTCATTCATTTAAAACAGAGAAAGTGTGTTACCTTTAAACACACAAAGGGTGTGTCAGGGATATTAGAAAAATGCTTTGAGCACAATATTCAATAACTATTATCTCATTGGAAATAAAAGATCTTCCTTAAATTTAGATTTAGTTTTAGTGTGTAAATTTAGAAGAAAATGTTTTGACCAGAAATAAAGGGGTCTCTGTTTGATCCTCTCTCAATATGAATAACTGTAAGATGTATATTGCAGCATTGTAATGAGGATATGTTTTCTGGATGGGCTAAGTTTTAAGGAGGTATGTGGTAAAATAAAGTAATGCATGTCCCAAAGTTCTATGAAAATGGTAGGAGCTCCAATATAAAAATAAAAAATTTAAAAAAAGAAAAGAAAAGAAAAGGGATGTGTGTGGCAGGATTTTTTTTGTTAGTTTTTGCATAGGCACAGGAAAATATTGGGAAAATACAAGAGGAAAAAGCTTTGGTCTAATAACAGGGAGACTCTACCCATGAAGCATCCTGCCATAAGAGCAACTGCAAGCTCCGGTCATACTAAGTTGTCTATTGCCAAAATCTTCTCAATTATGGTTGTCACAGACAGATTTCTATAATTAGAGATCCTGGTTTTTGTACAGACTCTATGTCTGTGATATGGAGCATCTTCTGGTTTCATCTCATTGTTAGGTGAAAATGTAGGGAACCCTCCCTGAAAGCAAGTTGTTGCTGTTACCAAGTCATCAGAATGAGACCACTCTGCAACAATTCAGTGCTAGGGATAGTATTAGGGCCTTTCCGGGTAGAAATTTGATTCCTGATGCTGGTGCAGAAAACCATGTTGGTTCCATAGATGAGATCCAACATTCAGGGGTAAATGGCGAATGCTCAATCTTCTGAAACCTATGCCATCTCACTGAGAAGTGTTCAGGGTGAAAGGCCTATTGCAATATAAAATTAATGTGTTCCTATCCCTATTAGATAAGAAATTGTTTCCACAGTCAGATTTCCCCATTTTAATGTGCCTATGCAAAAAAATACAAACAAACAAACAAACAAAAAACTATGCCACATACTACTACTGGTGCATGTGGAGGTAAAATTAACAAGCTAAACCATCCTGATAACCTAGTTCTAACATGAACTAGGAACCCAAAATAAACTTATGTACTAGAATTTCCTACTAAACAGATCTAAAATTTGGGAATGGGGTGAATGGTCTCTCTGTAAGAAAATAGACAATAGGGGCCAGGTGGTGGCGCTAAAGGTAAGGTGCCTGCCTTGCCTGTGCTAGCCTTGGATGGACCATGGTTCGCTCCCCCGGTGTCCCATATGGTCCCCCAAGTCAGGAGCGACTCCTAAGCGCATAGCCAGGAGTAACCCCTGAGTGTCACTGGGTGTGGCCCAAAAACCAAAAAAAAAGAAAAGAAAATAGGCATTAAGAATTACACCAATAAAGGAAATAAATCTAAAGAAATATATAAAGGAGGGACCTGAGAGATAGCACAGCAATAGGGCATTTCCCTTGCACACAGCTGATCCAAGACAGATGGTGATTCTAATTCCAGCGTCCCATATGGTCCCCCAAACCAGGAGCAATTTCTGAGCACATAGCCAGGAGTAACCCCTGAGAGTCACCAGGTATGTTCCCCCGCCAATATCTATCTATCTATATCTATCTATCTATCTAT
>PVKC010050586.1:0-10637 GCA_004027635.1 Crocidura indochinensis
ATCAGGATAGACACAGGCTTAGAATAAAAGGATGGAAATCAATTATTCAAGCCACTGGAAAACAAATAAAAAGCTGGGACAGCTATCCTTATATCAGATCAAATTGCACTCAACCTCAAGAAAGCGCTCAGAGACAAAGATGGACACTGCTTGTTGATCAGGGGAACATTAGACCAAGAAGTACTAACTCTGATCAATATTTACATATCAAATATGGAGCCAGCAATATATATAAGGCTTTTGCTCACAAACCTGAAAGAACATATGGACAGAAATATGAAAGTAGTGGGAGATTTCAACACAACATTATCATCACTTGACAGATCCACTAGGAAGAACACTAGCAAAGAATAGAGCCCTAAATTAGAAACAAGAACTAGGACTTAGACAGGGCCCTCCACCCTCAGAAAATGGAATACACATTCTTCTCAAATGCCTATGGAACCTTTTCTAGAATAGAACACGCCTTAGGACTCAAATTTAACTTACATAAAATTACAGATATAATAATAATACCAAACACACTATCAGACCACAATGCAACAGAGATCAAAATTGACTGTAAAGGGGCCTGGAGGTAAGGCTATCTCTTCCTTCCATGCAGAAGGATGGTTGTTCAAATCCCAGCATCCTATATGGTCTCCCTTGCTTGCCAGGGGTGATTTCTGAGTGTAGAACCAGGAGTAACGCCTGAGCGCTGCCGAGTGTGATCCAAAAACAAACAAACAAAAAAATTGACTGTTAAAGAAGATGTGGGAAAAAATCTAACACGTGGGTAATAAACAACATGCTGCTCAACAACAGTTGGATCAAAGAGGAAATCAAGGAATAAATAAAAAGATTCCTTGAGGAGAATGACAATAAAAAAGCAAATTGCCAAAAATCTATGGGACACAGCAAAAGAAGTAATTAGAGGGAAACTCATAGCAATACAGGCCTACATCAGGAGAGAGGAAATGACAAAATCAACTGTTTAAAAGGACACCTTAAGGATCTGGAAAACCAGCAGCAAAGAAACCCAAACACAGGTAGAAGACAAGAAATAATAAAAACCAGAGCAGAAATAAGCAACATAGAAACAAAGAAAATAATATAAAGAATCAATGAGTCCAGGAGCTTATTTTTCAAAAGAATAAACAAGATGGACAAACCCCTGGCAAAATTCACAAAGAAAAAAAATGGAAAATAGGCTGGAGTGGTGGCGCAAAGTGGTAAGGCATCTACCTGGCCAGTGCTAGTGTAGGAGAGACCGTGGTTCGATCCCTCAGTGTCCCAGATGGTCCCCCAAGCCAGGAGCAATTTCTGAGTGCATAGCCAGGAGTAACCCAATAGCGTCACCAGATGTGGCCAAAAAAAAAAAAGAAAAAAGAAAAAGAAACACCCAATTAAGTTGGATCACAATGAAAGGGGAGAGGTTTTATTATGAACAACTGTACTCAGTTAGGTTAGAGAACTCAGAAGCAATGGACAAATCAGATTCCTGGAAAAATATTATCTCCTGAAATTTAATAAGGATGAAGTAGAAAGTCTAAAAAGGCCAATTATATCTAAGGAAATTGAAACAGTAATTAAGAAACTACCCAAGAACAAAAGTTCAGGACCAGATGACTTTACAGGTGAATTTTATCAAACATTCAGAGAACAATTACTATCATTGATCCTCAGGCCCTTCCAAAACATTGAAAAGACAGGAATCTCTCCAATTCCTTATCTGAGGCTTATTTCATACTCATTCCAAAAACTGACAAAGATATCAAGAAAGAAAACTACAGACCAATCTCACTAATGAACATAGATGCAAAAACTCTTAACAAAATCTTAGCAAACTGAATCCAACAACACATCAAAGGATTATACACCATGGCCAAGTGGGTTTCATCCCAGGGATGCAAGGATGGTTCAACATAAGCAAATCAATCAACATCAAACATAACATGAACAAAAAGAAAAACAAAAACCAAACTCTTAACAAAATCTTAGCAAACTGAATCCAACAACACATCAAAGGATTATACACCATGGCCAAGTGGGTTTCATCCCAGGGATGCAAGGATGGTTCAACATAAGCAAATCAATCAACATCAAACATAACATGAACAAAAAGAAAAACAAAAACCACATGATCATATCAATTGATGCAGAGAAGGCATCTGACAAGATTCAACACCCATTCATGATGAAAAAAAAAAAAACAACTCAGCAAAATAGGATTGTAAGGAACTTTCCTCAAGATAGTTATAACTATCTATAAAAATCCCACAGCCAACATTATCCTTAATGGTGAAAAACTGAAAGCATTTCCATTAGGATCAGGCACTAAGCAAGGGTTATTCAGCATAGTTTTAGAAATCCTACCATGGGGCCCGGAGAGATAGCACAATGGCATTTGCCTTGCAAGGACCAAAGGTGGTTGGTTCGAATCCCGGTGTCTCATATGATCCCCCATGCCTGCCAGGAGCTATTTCTGAGAAGACAGCCAGGAGTAACCCCTGAGCACCGCTGGGTGTGCCCCCCCCCAAAAAAAAAAGAAAAAAAAAAGAAATCCTGGCATGGGCTGGAGCAGTGGCACAAGCATAGCATTTTTGCCTTGCATGCAGCTAACATAGGATGAACCGCGGTTTGATCCCCTGGCATCCCATATGGTCCCCCAAACCAGGAGTGAGTTCTAAGTGCATATCCAGGAGTAACCCCTGACCCTCACTGAGTGTGGCCCAAAAAGCAAAGATAAAATATAGATGTCCTAGCAATAGCAATCAGACAAGCGGTGAAGGAAATCAAAGGAATTCAAATGACCAAAGGCAACAGAAATGAAGAGCATTACAACTGACCTTTGGTAGAAATCACAGAAGGAAAGGAGAGCATAATACAAGGAAGAGAACACTAAGACAGTGTGGAAGAACTAAGACTAAGGGACTGTGAAGGGAACACTAAGACAGTTTGGTCACTTTGGAGGAAAGGGGTTGCTGGAAGTTAAAATAAAACCATATCAATAACAGTTTATAAGCCACACTACCTAAAAGAAAAAAAATAACAAGAATTTGCAACTAGGGGGTTGGAGGAAAACTGAAGAGATGGGTAGAGGAGTTTGGACACTGGTGAAGAGATAGGTGTTGGAACCATGTATGCCTAAAACTCAGTCATTAATAACTCTGTAATTCACAGTGACCCAAAAATCTTTTTAGTGATTTAAAAATAAAAAAGTCTATTTTTAGTAAATAAGGCCATAAACATCTATGGTCTGATAAGTTTAGCTAGCCAACACTTTTGCATCTTTATTGTAGCAATGACCAAGAAATACTAAAGATAAGACTCTAGAATCAGGACCGGGCGATGGCGCTGGAGGTAAGGTGCCTGCTTTTCCTGCGCTAGCCTAGGATGGACCCTGGTTCGATCCCCCAGTTTCCCATATGATCCCCCAAGCCAGGAGCGACTTCTGAGCGCATAGCCAGGAGTAACCCCTGAGCATCACTGGGTGTGACCCAAAAACCAAAAAAGAAAAAAAAAAGACTCTAGAATCAGAGCAAGGGAAATAGCACAGTGGGGAGGGCATTTGCTTTGCATGTGGTTAATCCAGGTTCATCCCCAGAATCCCATATGGTACCCTTTGCCTGACAGATGTGATTCCTGAATGCAAATCCAGGAGAAAACTCTGAGCACTGCCAGTGTGGCCTAACCACCCTCCAAAGAAAAAGCAGAAACAAAAACTGACTCTAAAATTCATCAACTTTTCCCCTATTCTGGTCTATACCAATGTTAAAGAAATTCTGAACTTACCAACTGAGGAAAAGACTTATATCTGACAGGAGCCAGGGATAACTTGAGGCTTTCCGAAAGCCATATGTAAATCAAGGAGATGGCAAAGCGTCCAGAAATCTTCACGGAAATAAATCTGTTCACCTGGGAGCAGCAGAAAAGATGATTGTTTTATATATAGAATTCCCAGATTCATAATTTAGAAGGAAATCATAGACATTTACATGTCACATGGAAGAATGTGGGTGCTCTCTTCCACATTAAGGGAATGTTCAATTCATTTCAGACAGAGAAAATTCTTTTTTAAATATAATTCCTTTATTTAAACACCATGATTACAAACATAATTTTAGTTGGGTTTCTGTCATAACAAGAACATCCCCTTCACCATGCAACCTTCTCATCACCAATGCCTCCATCTCTTCCCACCCCACTCCCCGCCTGTATTCGAGACAGGCTTTCTACATCCCTCACTCACTGACATTGTTAAGATAGTTCTCAGCGTAGTTATTTCCCTCATTCACTGACATTGTTGTGATAGTTCTCAGCATAGTTATTTCTTTAACTGCTCTCACCACTCTTTGTGGTGAGCTTCATATCTTGAGCCGATTCTTCCGGCCCTCATCTCTGGGAATTATATCAATGTCTTTAATTTTTCTTAAAACCCATAGATGAATGAGACTATAGACATAGAAAATTCTGGGCTGATTTGCAGGTAATGCTGATCACTGGTTCTATGTTTTTACTACAGTCTGTTGGTAAAATCTGATTCCCTTGATGTTGACCATCATAATGTCTGTTGAGTTTTTTTGTTGTTGTTTTTGTTTCTGTTTTTGGGACACACCTGGCAGTGCTCAGGGGTTACTCCTGGCTCCACGCTCAGAAATCGCTCCTGGCAGACTTGGGGGGACCATATGGGATGCCGAGATTCAAATCAATGACCTTCTGTATGAAAGGCAAACGCCTTACCTCCATGCTATCTCTCCGGCCCGAGTTTTTAAGAAGTTTTACAAGTTTCAATATTACTGTGAATCTTATTAAAGTTGGAGAGATTTTATAAAAGACAGAATAGAGGGGCCGGGCGGTGGCGCTGGAGATAAGGTGCCTGCACTAACCTAGGACGGACCACGGTTCGATCCCCCGGTTCCCCATATGGTCCCCCGTGCCTGCCAGGAGCGACTTCTGAGTGAATGGCCAGGAGTAACCCCTAAGCATCACTGGATGTGGCCCAAAAACCAAAAAAAAAAGACAGAATAGAAAATTAATGATAAACTTAAAGCTCAAATGAACATCTAGAAGAGGGCTAGAAGTTCCAGCCCACTACATAAAGCTCACCACAAGAGTGATGAGTGCAGTTAGAGAAATAACTACATTGAGAACTATGTTAACAATGTGAATGAATGAGGGAAGTAGAAAGCCTGTCTAGAGCACAAATGGGGGTGGGGTGGGGAGAAGGGAGATTTGGGGCATTGTTGATGGGAATGTTGGTCTGGTGAAGGGGGGTGTTCTTTACATAACTGAAACTCAACTACAATCATATTTGTAATCATGGTGTTTAAATAAAGATATTTTAAAAAAGAACATCTGCAGATTTGTAAAGCATATCTAAAAGGCTTGCTGTAGATCAAGTGCCTAAAGAAGTCAGCTGCAAGGACTTTTAGGGGTTAGAAATGATACTCCTTTGCTCTCTTGCTAAAGACTTCTAGTTGAGGTAATCTAAACTAAAAATGTGACCCATTTGGCAACTACAATGTTTAAGGATGAGGAAGGATGAGGAAATCCTTTCTTCTGAGTATCATAAAACGTTCACATTCTAGGGGCCGGAGAACTAGCATATGGACCAAGGACCTAAGGTGGTTGGTTCAAATTTCAGTGTCCCATATGGTTTCCCATGCATGCCAGGAGCTATTTCTGAGCAGATAGCCAGGAGTAACCCCTGAGTGCCTCCAGGTGTGGCCCAAAAAACCAAAAACCAAAACCAAAAACCAAAAAAGAAGAAGAAAAAAAAAACCACCAAAAAAAACCTTTCATATTCTAGCCTATCGGATCCTGTTACTTTATCTCTCATTACTTCCTTAAATCTTTAGAGCTAAGTGGTACTTATTTTAAAATAATTATCTTGGATTCTTGCTGTGTGCTTTAGTACATGGCAGACAATGTGGCTGTCTCTGCTCTGCTCTGCTGGACCTTGAACCATTTTGTCCAGAAGTTCTCTAAAGGCACTTCTTCAGAGGTGAGCAGTAACCTCCATGAAGGGTGGAGCCATAGGAGTGTGGCCTCTCAGCTTTGCTTTGTGGTTTCATACGTCTCCTAACCAATGAATCCTAGCACAACACAAAGAAAACACCATGCTACAGGCATGACAAGGAAAACAACACAGGCCAACACCATGCATAGAGAATGAAGATGGCAACTATGATGAAAAGAGAAATATGGAGGGTGTTCATAGAACTCAAAAAAGCCTGGATTGAGCTGAATGAACCACAAATAAGAATCAATGGGGCCCGGGAGATAGCATGGAGGTAAGGCATTTGCCTTTCATGCAAAAGGTCATCGGTTCGAATCCTGGTGCCCCATATGGTCCCCCGTGCCTGCCAGGAGCAATTTCTGAGCATGGAGTCAGGAGTAACCCCTGAGCACTGCCGGGTGTGACCCAAAAACCAAAAAAGAAAAAAGAATCATTGGTGTCCCAGAAACCCAGGAATAAAATCCCCAAAAAGAATCAACAATCAAGGACATCATTGCAGAGAAACAACTAGAGCTAAAGAGTGCATGCAACCATATCCTGCATGCCCAAAGAGTACCAGCTAAAATGGACCTGAAGAAAAGCACTCCAAGACACACATCCTAGTCACAATAATGAATCCCACAGATAGCGATTAATGTACCAGATTTATACAAATGGGATTAATGCCAAAATTATAAAAGCCACTGGTAGAAATTTACAAGAAAAAAAATCCAATTCCACCAAAAAAAGGGAGAGAAGAGGTGAACAGAAACTTCAAAGAAATATAGAAAGCCAAAAAGCAGGCCCAGAGAGATAGCACAGCAGTGTTTGCCTTGCAAGCAGCCAATCCAGGACCAAAGGTGGTTGGTTTCGAATCTCGATGTCCCATATGGTCCCCCGTGCCTGCCAGGAGCTATTTCTGAGCAGACAGTCAGGAGTAACCCCTGAGCACCGCCGGGTGTGGCCCAAAAACAAAACAAAAAACAGAAAGCCAAAAGGCACATTAAAAAAATGCTCTACATCACTAATCATCAGTGAGCAAACCAAAATTGCCTATCAAAATGAGCAAATCAAATGAGATATCATCTCAAACCACAGAGTGACTGGCACACATCAAAAAAAAAAAAAAAAAAACAAGAACAATTAGTGTTGGTGAGGATGTGGGAAGAAAGAGATTCTTATCCACTGTTGGAGGGAATATTGAGAGGTTCAACCTTTTTTGAAAGCAACATGAACTTTCCTCAAAAAACTAGAAATTGAGTTTCCCTGTGATCTATTAATACCATTCCTAGAAATATAGCCTAGGGGTCCAAAAACACAATACAGAAAAGGCATCTGCGGGGCCCAGGAGATAGCATGGAGGTAAGGTGCTTGCCTTTCATGCAAAAGGTCATCGGTTCGAATCCCGGTGCCCCATATGGTCCCCCGTGCCTGCCAGGAGCAATTTCTGAGCATGGAGCCAGGAGTAAACCCTGAGCACTGCCGGGTGTGACCCCCCCCCCAAAAAAAAAAGAAAAAAGAAAAGGCATCTGCACTCCAGTGTTCATTGCAGCATTATTTACAATAGCCTGAATCTTGAAAAAAACTAAGTGTCCGAGAATAGATGATTGAGTAAAGTAATTATAGTACATCTATACAATGGAATACTACATAGCAATTAGGAAAAATAAAGTCATAAAATTTGCTTACATATGGACGGACATGACGAGTATGTGAGTGAAAGGTGTCAGAGGGAGAGGTACAAAGCATTAATTTGTTGGATATTTTTTAAATACCATGGTAATAAAACCCAAAGACAGTAGGGCCAGAAGGACCAGTCCATAGTGAAAAACCTGCCACAAAGAGTCAAACAGTGCATTTAGGGATCACTTCTCATGGTTTTGGGGGGACTGTATGCAAAGTAAGAGCCCTACCCAGTGTACTACCTCTCTGCCCCCTGCCCCAGCAGAAACCTATTTACTAAAGTTCTTCCTGCTGGCTCTCTTTATTATAATTTGTATTTCTAATTCTTGATCTTATAGATCAGGATACTACTGACAGATATAGTTTCTACAGAGGAAGAGGAATAAGGGCTCTCATTTTGGTCTTTATATTTATTATTATGTTTAATTATTTGGGGGCCTCACCAGTACTATTGAAGACCACCAGATAATAGGATTTTGTACTCAGAAGGTCATGAGGTTCTGGGGATCAAACCTGAGATCCTCTGCACATCAAATAAGATTTTTTATTGTGATTTTGTGCTTTCCTATGTAGAATATCCTATTGTAAGCACGTGATGCTTTCACAATAATATCAGTGTAGAGAGTCAAGAAGAATTCAGTACTCTCAATCTTCTTTCCCCTATTCCTATTTCAAGAGTTAATAAAAGTAAATGAGTATCAAGGTACAGGAAAGGCAAATTGGAAAATAATACCCTCACATGCACAGGATCGTCAAGCTTTCCGCTAGAAGGCCATATCCATTCTCTTATGATGCTTCCTTTTTTGTTCATCACCATGCCTCCAGCATGATTAAATATCATTGATATATTTTGGCTACAAAAAAAGGTAGAAAAAATAATTTAGAGTAAGAAAAATCTCAGATTACTTGATTTGGCTGAGATGATGAAAGTCATTAGCTAAAAAGCCTTTAAGAATCTTGAGTTTTGGTCTATAAAGATAGTGCAATGGGCTGAGAGCATGCTCTGTATGTATGTGGAAGGCCCTGGTTTAATATCAAAACTGCATGGTCTCTAGAGCACCACTGGGTGTGCCCCTGAGCACCACTAGGTTTGACCAAAAGAGGGGAGAGAGAGACATACACAGAGACATATAGTGAGAGACTAGAACTTTTGAGTTTGGGGAAATGGCTAAGAGCATAAACCAGGCTGGTTTCGATACTTGGCACCATGTGACCTCTTGGCTTCTATACACCACCATGTAGAGCAATATTATTTAAAGAGTATGCCATACCCTTCCATCACATTCCTGGCCATTTTTCTTCTGCCCGAATATCTTCCTTGCGAGAAAGATTGAGAATTATTTGCTCTGCTCTACTGATCAATTCAGATTGCATGAGCATAGTATGAGCATAGTAGAAGATGCCACAGAATTGCCAGTGACAATATAAGACTATTTAAACCCAAACCAGGGAGGAAAAACAGATAACCAAGCCTCATAAGCTTACTTCAACAACCTTGAGATGATTTGATCAATATCAGCGTGATCACTCAGCATGTGAGTGTATTTATAGCTACTTTATTTGATTCATCAAAATAAAATTGGGAATGGAGGCAGAGCAAGGTAATACTTTAGATTCAGGTATGTCCTTATGATTGGTTGCAAAAATTATGTGTATTTTTCAGGTTGTCCCCTGAAAAGTAGAACTCTAGGTTTGGCTGTGTGTTTTCTTTTGCACAATGAATCCTTAGCAAACAATGATAGGAAGCTGAAAAAATGCTGGTGCTTCAGGATCCAACTTCACTCTCACTGATTTCAGGATGGTTCCTGGAAAGCCATACTGTGAAGGAGCTATATATACTGAGCTTCAGGGTACAATTGTTTCGAGGCTCAGCCAGTTTCCAGCAATAGGCTAATCCCAAAGCTTATGATCTAAACTGCAGGGGTCCTCAAAATTTTTAAACAGGGGCCCAGTTCACTGTCCCTCAGACCATTGGAGGGCCAGACTATAGTAAAAACAAAAATTACGAACAAATTCCTATGCACACTGCATACATCTTATTTTGATGTGAAGAAACAAAACAGGAACAAATACAATATGTGGCCCGCGGGCCGTAGTGAGGACCACTGATCTAAAGTCTAAACTAAAAGTTCTTTTCCCAGTTATCCTTACCCTTACTCATACAATGCGACTTGGGGCTGGATCTCACTTTTACCTAGTTTCTTTAAGTTCGGAAAGGGGGTGGGGTGAAAGCATTGAAATTAGAACCTGAAAGCTAATTTCCAAATTTCTTTCTATCATGTGGCTCTGGGAAAGGCTCCTTCTTTGAATCTGTTTTTGCCTTTGTAAGAACTATGCCTCACCAGAGGGTTCCTAGAAAAAGAAAATAATATGAAAAAGATCTCTCTCCACTGACAGCCCAGCAATGACCAAGACTAAGATGTTTTTGTTTGTTTGTTTTGTGGGGCACACTGGGTGGCACCTAGGAGTTGCTCCTGGTTCTATACTTAGAAATTATTCCTTACAGGAGCCTGAGACCATATAGGATGCCAGGAATCAAACTTAGTTGGCTGCATACAAGGTAAATGTCCTACACAATGTGCTATGGCTCTGGACCTAGAGTGAGATGTTTTAATCAAACTCACCAGAAATCATTTCAAAGGAGTGAAATTTCACAATTCCTGGAAACCAAATAAAAATATTTTTCCCCTGAAAAACAATGGTTACCTTTCTCCCTTGACTTTTGTGTCACAAAGTAAGAGGCTCAATTAAAATGACACAACATGATGTGTTCCCTCTCATTTCTTGTCAAACTGGTGAACTCCTAGGGCAGGGAGAGGAAGGCAGTTTCGAGAAGTTTGTGGTTTCTCAACCTTTGAAAGGGACCAGGTTCAGTCAGCATCTTTTCATGCCTACATCAAAGGCGTCTGCACCCTGAAGGCAGGACCTGATTCATTATACACTGGACATTGGCCAGACCCATTAATCTCTCTCT
>PVKC010050587.1:0-10627 GCA_004027635.1 Crocidura indochinensis
GTGGTGCAGAGACTATAATGGTGCATCAATGTGCCAAGAGAGGTAGCAATTAAAAGATGCAGCTAGTGGATGCCAGGAGAAGGCCAGATATGTCAGAGAAATTATGACCCTGCACACTTTAATTTTAGTATCTTAGTCTCCTGGGTTGTGAGAAGGTAATTTTTGTTCATTTTAACAACTCAGAGTATGACACTTTGCTTAGAGATTTCTATTAATTTAATCAATGTCCAAGAAAGGCTTAATCTCATGAATACAAGTATAGCTTAATATTTTAAGCTAAATAAAACTTACCAAAACTACTTAGTGAAAAATAATACATGATAATCTCAATAGAAAATTTTTTCACGAAATTATATATCTAATTCTAATTTAAAAAATATATATATATAAGGTCTCTTCAAATTAGGAACAAAAGGGCATGCTCAATTTAATCTTCAAAAACCTACAGTTAAAATCAAACAATGATGGACTGTTTTTCCCCAAGATCATTAGCAATACAGTGATGTCCAATTCTATTTTCTATCATACTGCAAATCCTAATCAACACAAAAGTTAATAAAAAATAAATTGCCATTTACATAGGAAAATTAAGCAAATGTCTTTATTCACAGATAACATAATCATATGTGCAGAAAAGTATATTATGGAATGTACAACAAAATTACTAGCATAGCAATGCTATGGATCACAAGATCAAAATACAAAAAAAAATCAAGAAATTTCTGTATATTAGCAATAAGCAATTCAAATTTAAGACAAATACCATATAAATATCAACTATTCAATGATAAACTTGTCAAAAATAAATATATCCAGTATAAAGCATGGCAGGTAGAAAACATTCCTAAGATAAATTAGAGAAGACCTAAAACACAAAATATGATTTGCATATGAGTTGGAATACTGAATATTTTTATGGAAACGTCTCTCTTCCTGACTGATCTAAAGATACTATCCAATGCCAATCTACTACTAGCAATGTATTTTTGTAGACATTGATGACCGATTTCAAATTTTACATGAAAATGCCAAGACAAAAAGTTACTGAGGCTGTATAGTGGCTGTATAGATAGCACAGCAGCAAGGCATTTGTCTTGCATGTGGCCGACTTGGGACAGACCCAGGTTCAATTCCCGGCATCCTATATGGTCCTTTGAGCCTGCCAGGAGTAACTTCTGAGCACAGAGCCAGGCGTAATCCCTAGCAACATCAGGTGTGGCCCAAAAACAAACAAACAAAAAAAGAGAAATAACAAAACTGTATACATTTCAGCATCTTATTTCACATTTTTATAAAGCTAAACTTTAAGATGATTTCATTACAATAAAGATAAGTAATAAGTAAATAATAGAATTTCACAAATGATTACAAATAAGTTAAAGAATTTTTACAAATGTACACTATTAACTCAGTGAGAAATATCTACATTCAAAACACAATTTAAAGTGTCCATGAGATAATACAATGTATATATAAGGTGCTTACCTTGCATGCAACCAACCAAAATTCAATCCCTAGTATATGATATGCTCCCTTGAATAATGCGGGGAATTATCCCTGAGTACAGCCAGGGAGAGTCCAAAATACAAAACACAACTTAAAATGGATCATATACATAAAGAAAAATCTGAAACTGTACATTTCTTAGAGAAAAAAATTTTAACCAATTTTTATTTTTAATATATTTAAAACCCTTGAGTACAAACATGATTGTAGTTGAGTTTCAGTCACATAAAGAACACCCCCCTTCACCAGTACAACATTCCCACCAACAATGTCCCTATCTCTATCTCCCTCCACCCATAACCCTGGCCTGTATTCAAGACAGGCATTCTACTTTTCTCACTCTTTAACATTGTCATGGTAGTTTTTAGTTTATCCTTTCTCTAACTGCACACACCACTCTTTGTAGTAAGCTGAAGATGTGAGCGGGTCCTTTCAGCCCTCATCTCTGGACATTATTACAATAATGTCTTTTATTTTCTTAAAATCCATAGATAAGTGAGACTATTCTGTCTCCCTTTGACTTATTTCACTCAGCATAATAGTTTCATGTCCATTCATATGTAGGAAAATTTTTTGACAAGCCAACAGCTTCTTAAATACATTAAAAGTACAATTAATGAAGGAAATAAAATAAATATAAAAAATTTATTTATGTTTTACAAACAATATGTACAATAAAGTAGAAACACAGCATACATAAAATAATAGGGAGAAAATTGCAGCTTATAGATCAGAAGAGAAACTTGAGTTTAGAGGATTAAAAAATGACTCTATTTTTTTACATTTGACAGCTCTCAAAATTTATCTGTCTTCTTTCCCCTCTGCCCCACATATAGACAGGCTGACTTTAAAAGCTGAATGTTCCTTCCTTTACTTTGAGGAGAGTTTAAACAATGACAGTACTAACATATTCATGGAAACTCTTTCCCTAGCTCTATTCTCTAAGAAAAATTTAAAAAAACAATCTTATCTACCCTCCCAAAAAATGTTTCTGGACTTGCTTAGTGAAGATTCCCTGATGTTCCCCAAATTCCTAATGAAGTGCATAATAAACATTTTTTTATCTTTTTGAATCATGTGTGATGATCAACTATTGACATCTAAACCAAATGGATATGGGGAAAGGATGAATCCATAAAAGATTGACCACTTTTTCAGTGCCATCACTAGGCAGAATACATAAATAAATCCTACCAGCAGATAATACTAACATTATCTTATTTTTTAATTGGCAAACGTCTGAGCACCCATTTTTCCAAAAGATATACAAATGGCAAAAGGGTACATAAAAAGATGTAGCAACATCTATAATCATTAGGGACATGTAAATTACAATAAGATACCACTTCTCCCCCTGTGAGATGGCTATAATCAAAAAATCAGACAATAACAAGTCTTGGCAAGGATGAAAAGAAATTGGAACCTTCAGACATTGCCAGTGGGAATGTAATATGGTGCAGCTGCTTTGGAAAGCAGTTAGACAGTTATTCAAATTGTTTAAACATAGATTTGCATATGGCCAAGTAATTCCACTCCAGGATATATAGCCAAGAAAATGAAAAAAAAAACAACTATATGAGGGATCTAGTACAAAAACATTTATAGCAGTATTATTCAAGAACCAGAAAGTATAAATAACTCAAATATCTATGAACTGATGAATGGGTAAATTGATGTATAATGTCCATACAATAGAATATTATTTGGTAATAAAATAATAAAGTACTATTACATGTTATTTCGTGAATCAATCTTATAACATCATGGTTTTTTAAAAAAATAAAAGCCGACCTGGAACCATAGCATAGTGGGTAAGGTATTTGCCATGCACACAGCCGATCCAGTTTTGATTACTGGCATCCCATATTGTCCCCTGAGCCTGCCAGGAGTAATTTTTGAAGAACAGAGCCAGGAAAAAAAAAAGCTGTATGTTTCTGGGTGTGGCACCAAAAAAAAAAATAAATAAGTAAAAGCAGTCAAAAATATCTATATATTATCTGTCTCTATATAAATGAAATATTACAATAGACAATCAAAAATAAATAATATCAGTATCTGCCTAGGACTGAGCTAGATATCACCATAAAATGTTTAATGAGTAAAGAGTAGCAAAACTTCTAAAATTGATTGTGCACTTTCAAAAATTGACAAGTGGGTAACTGCAAATATACTAACACCACTAATTGTATACCTTGAATGGATGACCTGCACAGCCTGTAAACTATATCTCAATAAACAGATGAACTAAATAACATTAAAATGGACTTTTAGGGGCCAGAGGGGCCCGGGAGATAGCATGGAGGTAAGGCGTTTGCCTTTCATGCAAAAGGTCATCGGTTCGAATCACGGTGCCCCATATGGTCCCCCGTGCCTGCCAGGAGCAATTTCTGAGCATGGAGCCAGGAGTAACCCCTGAGCGCTGCCGGGTGTGACCCAAAAACAAAAACAAAACAAAAAAATAGACTTTTAGGGGCCAGAATGATAGCACAGCAGTAGAGTGTTTGCCTTGCATGGTGACTGATCCAGGGTGGAACTGGGTTTGATCTCTGGCATCTCATATGGTTTCCCTAAGTGAGGAGTGATTTCTGAGCTCATAGCCAGTAGTAACCCCTGAGAATCATCTGGTGTGGCAAAAAAAAAGTAAAGAAAAGAAAAAATAGACTTTTAGACTATAATTTCAATTAGTGGCTACCAGAAGAGGAAAGGTGAGATGTATAGACTTTGTAAAAGTAGACAATTAGATGTTGAAGGTCAGAATTTCGTGTCAAACAATTTAGGGTACACAATGGTGACTTTTAAAATGATGTACAACCTGACATATACAATGTTATAATGCAGTGTCAAATTATTTTTAAAAATTAATCATTTTAGAAGGAATTAATAGAAAATGCAATTGAAAGTAATGAATCCCCATAAACAAAACCAAAAGAATTGAATTTAATCTTTGTATCATTAGCTCAAAATAAGTCCCAATGATAAAGACTTAAGAAAAATGAGCATCAAGGTTGAGTGTGCACTACAGCTATTGAGTTTCATAGCATCATAGGTGGCTGCTATTACAAAAAAGGAAAACAGATTCTTACTAATGGATTCCTGATACTTGTTCAAAGAGTTGTCTAGAGTGACATTTTAAAAATCGAACCCATACTGACTTACATTTTCCACAACAGAGATTTCTTAGTATTTAATATGAATTCTCTGTGAATCTTATTATTGAGGGAAGTCTAAAACATAGCAATCAGATACATAGATTTATGCTTCCAGATGTATAAAATGCAACTAAAACTCATAATGACCAATTGGAGTCAATAATGATTTGTTCTTGGTGATAAATGTATTTGAAAGCATTTGTATACATGTATACAGAAAGCAAAGTGTATATGTATATAACAAACTAGATGTACAGAGAATAATGCTTAGATGCATAGCTCTGGGCTGAATTGCTGGCAATCTGTCCATGCTCCAACACAGGACATGTCAAATAAGTTAAAAAGTTTCTCCACTTAAATTTTTCACTATATCTCAAGAAGTCCACTCTAAGTTTTAAATGTTGTAAGGCTGGCAATATAGCACACTACAAAACCAAAGTTGTTTATTCACTCATATGTGGCTAATGGGGAGCTGTCCAGCATCCCATAGAGTGACTCACACTAAACAGGAAAAGGGCAGTGGAAAACAAGATTCAAAATTAGAAATGTAGTCAAAAATTCATGTCAATGACTGATAAGTGAAAGATAGTATGTGTATATTCCTCATGAAGATGATGAATTACTGTGTGAAAGAAAATAAAAATAAAAAGAATGAAGAGTGATGATCCAACCTCAGATGTACAAAAGCTTAAAATGTCTATATAGATAAATAAGAGAATACACAAAAACAATGATTAACCTTTGACCTTTGATTACAAAACTAAGATTACCAAACTGTAAGAAGCATAAAGAGAACCTGCACAAGTTCTCATAATAAAGGTAAGTTTGTGATGCTCAGATAGCAAATCCATGCTACCAATACGTAGTATGTGTGCTCTTCTCTTACTAATGACACTTGCAGTCATGGCCTTAAAATACATGCACATGGGGTTGCCTATCCTGCACTTCTATGCCACCACCATGGTTGATAGTGCTTTCAAGGAGTTTAACATTTAATAAGTGGCTCTCTTTAGTTCATCCTCTAAAATATCATCTACATTTGCCTTCATGGACATATTGTTTTCATTGAGCACACAGATCCCATCCACAAGCTGCAAGTTGCTTAGGCTCTCTGTAAATTGCCATTCACCTCTTTATATCCATTCCTTCGTTGGACACAAAAGATGTAAGTTTAAATTTTACTTAACCCACTTTCACTACAAATATAAACCATTTATTGAAAACTTTTTTAGTTTCTATACAAGTTGGTTAAAACTGATAGAAAACAAAAAAGCATACACAAAATTCATTTTTCAGTTGTTTAATTTCTCTAAATTTTCAAGTCATCACCTTCTTACATGCTTTCACTATTTTATTTCTTCTACTGTCACAACCATTCATTTGCTTTTCTTTATCAACCAAGTCACCAATAATATCTGACCCATCACTCCCTTTCACTGCTGGAGAGAATTCAGACTGGTCCATTTTTTGGAGGGGAGCAGTATGGATATTCCTAAAAAAACTAGAAATTGAGCTTTCATATAATATATTAATAGTACTCCTAAGGATATATAATAGGAACACAAAAACACAATACAAAATATCCTCTGAATTCATATGTCATTGTGGCTTTATGTACAATAGGCAGAATCTGAAAACAACCAAAGTTTCCAAGAACAAGTGAGTGGCTAAACAATTTTTGTACATCTATACAATAGAATATTATTCAGATGTTAGGGAAAATTAAGTAATTAAATTTTCTTATGTATGGATGAATATGGAGATTATTATGTTGAGTGAAATGAGTCAGAGGGAGAGGGATAGACATATAATAATCTCACTCATTTGTAGGACATAAGAAAAATAAAAGATAATAGAGACAATAGAAATCAAGAGGGCCAGATCATGATAGGAAGCTTGCCACAAAGAGTGGTAAATGCAGTTAAGGCATTGAAATATCAGACTACTGTAACAATGATAGTTGGGCAATAAGTAGATACTGAAAAGAGATAATGTGATATGCATGATAACCCTTTATTAGCAATAGTGCAAACTGCTGTGTTAAAAAAGAAGGGTGGTGTACATTATATGAATAAAACTCAATCATGAACAATTTTGTAACAATAGTGCCTAGAATAAGTAGTTATATAAAAAATAATATCTGGATCCATCATGACTTGATTGTTTACTAACAATGTCATGTGTATGTGGGTGTTGAACCAAAAGCACTATTCCTCAATTCGTGAAATTCATGAAATCTGTTTTTCAGCTAGATTATAGATGACTTCTTATAGATTATAGGATTTATGGTGCTATGAATCGTTAGGAACATTAATACTAAATTCTCAAATACAAAAACTCCACAAACTCAAATCTTATTGTGACAAGCCATTCCCAAGGCACTTGCATCTCTATCAACCATACCTGTCAATCATCAGTGCTCAGATAATGCCTATAGTAAAAAATATCAACAAAAATATAGGAAAATATCTATTTCAACTCCATAATTCCTCAAAATGCCCACTACAGAAATATGTTTTTTAGAAAACAGTCAATAGATATTTTCTTTGCTAAAGAAAGTAGATAAAGAGATTTGTATATTAAAATTCATCTACCACAGAAATAGGTAAACCAAATAGTTTTAGATAAGTAATATAAATGAAAGATTTCACATGTATTTTCTAATTTATATTTGTAGGTTAAATGAAATTAGATCATTTTAAAGTCATATGCTAGTAGAGTATGAAGTCATTTATAAATGTAGGGTTCTTTTTTTTGTTTTTTGGGCCACACCCAGTGACACTCAGGAGTTACTCCTGGCTATGCGCTCAGAAGTCGCTCCTGGCAGGCACAGGGGACCATATGGGAAACAGGGGATCGAACCGTGGTCCGTCCTAGGCTAGCGCAGGCAAGGCAGCTGGCACCTTACCTCCTGCGCCACCTCCCGGCTCCCTAAATGTAGGGTTCTATTCTAAAGGTAATATTGTTTCATTTAAAATCTGGAAAGACCCCTCAAAGATGAGGAAATTGAAGAGATAAATAACAGAGAACCCTCAAAGAGAAGAAACGTAGAAAATAAATAGTAGACTGAATTTCAAATAGCCCAATTTGAGAGAGTAAAAGTACTCTCATCTAAACCCTGGGTCAGCTCCTGGTGAGGCATAAATGATAATTGTAAACTTGGCAATACAATTAGTCTTAATTAGTGAAAATGCTTGGCAATACAATTACAATACAAATACAGTATAGTGACAACTGTAAAAATACTTAGCAATAGCCATGGAATGCTAATGTATCATATGGAATGCATACTTGAGTTCTTTGCCCTTAGAACTCCTTTCTCCACGCCTTCAATAGGTTTTATTTCATCCTTTTTGGAATTTTCATAAACTTCATTATTAAAATACACTCTCAGACCCTCTGATCACATTGCACTGTTAGTGGTTACTATTCAAAATAACAGTTTTCTAAAATATCATAGTTTGCCCAGTTCACCGAGGCTTTATTATTTACAATACTATTCATAATAATATCATGCATATATAATTCTAACACTACACCCATCACTAATATTCAAGAATACTTCTTCATCCCTTCCTTAGATAAAATTAAATATTTAAACTATAAGGCAAGCCAGGTCCTGATGTGGGAATTTCAGACGTCTCAGTAAACACTACGTCTGCATGTGAAAATCAGGGATTAACTAGACCATCCCAGGAGTCATGAAACAGTCACCCATTAATAAGACATCTACTCCTTAAATGTAAGCTCTATTGTTTCAAACACACCTGAAACCTGTGCACCTGTATTAGAATTCTGGTATTTTAAAATGCTTATATGGAATAATAAGCCAACTGATGGCAATGCAAGAATACTTACAAAAGTAAAATTAATTTTTGAAGGAAATTTAAAGCAATCTCAATAAATATGCATGCATTCATTTTATTCAAAATCTACTAATAGGTAAAGCTGCTGGGGAATTTGAATTTAAATTGTATCCAGTACTTTCAAAGCATCACACAAGCTTTATTCACACACACACACACACACACACACACACACACACAGAACAGAAGAATGTGAATCAAAGGCAAAGAAAAACATAGAAGAGAGATAGGTGTTGTTTCTTTTCCAAGAATATTTTTAGTTTATTACTTGTTGGAAAAGCTTGCTTTGTACCATTGTAATCCTCTGCATATATTCTCTGTGAATATTTGAATTGTCACATTTCAGTAAAGTTTTTTTTAGGAGATGTTGATAATCATTATAATATGCACTTAGCAGAATGCTCACCATTGGCTACTGAATCAAGCTAAACTCTTAGCATTATTCAAAATTCTACAAAATGATCACACCCAATTTCCCCAATTTCTGCCTACTGCCCTACTCTCCTTCCCATCTTCATTCCATTTTTTAACACCAACATCAAAAGCCAATTCGACCGAGAAGATGTCTTAGAATAACTGGGGGTGGGGGAAAGATGATCCTTTCTCTTATTTTTAATTTTCTTAACATTTAACCCAAACACTCTCAGAATCAATTTATAAAATCATTGCATTTGATCTTAAATAGCAGTTATTTGTACACATCTTATTCTTCTATTGCATATTTCTCTCCTTTAAGTAATACAAAATTTCTTCTCTATTTCTGCTCCCCTGCAAGGATATCTTGGGAAGAAATGTCATATAAAGAGACTCAACGAACCAAATAATGAATGTATGAAGTGCCCATAAGCATTCGTGATGCTTAAGAAATTCCACTCCCTTCAGTATGTAATGGGAAAAAAGGGCATGAGTTTATGTTAGACAGAGACAGCAACTTTGCTGAGAGATACCAACAGAAATAATTGTAATCAAGAACTCCTACCATAGCATGTTTGTAAACCACTGTTAAAGCAGCAAAAAATTTATATTTCGTGTTTTGGAGCAGTTTCTTCATAGAACCCCTTTTGCAGTGCACGTTCTCAGTAAATGCTTTTATGGAGTCTCTTTCATAAAATTTCAGACTAAAAAAAGAAATTCATTGACTCCAGAGACCCAGTCAGTGTATGAGTAACTGGGATGCTTGAGTGGTTGTTGATGCATTCTTTGCTGGGCTCAATGACAAACAGTATTCTAAAAATAGCCTCCAACATCCTGTAGATCTTAAGTTTTGAAGCCTGCAAATGTGGAGTGATATTTCTCCCTTAATTATGCATGTTATGTGTGAAAGTTGATCTTTAAAAAACAGAACGGAATTAGTTAGTGTAGCGATTGTGGCACTTGATTTTGATGAGAGTAACATTGAGTCAAGTCATGGTATATTTTCCCCCCACAAAATTCTACAAGTAACTCTGAACACAAAGACTAAGCCTTGTGTATCACGGGG
Source organism: Crocidura indochinensis (assembly GCA_004027635.1). Lineage (NCBI taxonomy): Eukaryota > Metazoa > Chordata > Mammalia > Eulipotyphla > Soricidae > Crocidura > Crocidura indochinensis. The sequence goes on from PVKC010050587.1 coordinate 10,002, forward strand.
TATGGCCACCCCCATACCTATTGTTCAAAGAAGCCCCTTTCTGTTTGTTTGTTTGTTTGTTTGTTTGTTTTTTGCTTTTTTGGGTCACACCTGGCAGCACTCTATGCTCAGAAATTGCTCCTAGCAGACTCGGGGAACCATATGGGATGCCGGGATTCGAACCACGATCCTTCTGTTTTTAAGGCAAACACCCTACCTCTGTGCTATCTCTTTGGCCCCTGCCCTATGTGAGCCCTTTAAAGTAAAGAATTTTTTCCAGGTCAGGGCAGAAGTAAATTCAAAACACTAGAAGGACTCAACACAGCATGGGTGACTCCATGGATGAATATGGAGAAGGCAAGACAAAGAATGCAGGTGACCTTCTAGAAACTAAAAATCATGCCAAGGAGATAGTTTAAAAGGTATGATACCTTACAACCTCATGAAACTAAATTATACCAACATAACATCTATCTAAGAGTTGAGTAAACATCTTGATTTTTAGTCTTGTAAAACTCTAAGTTATAATTCATAATTATATGGTGAGTTTTCCTGGATCAATATAACTGAATATTTATATAAATGAATATTGGTTTAGGCTGCTGAAATTGAGGCTTCCTCTTCAAGCTCATGTTCTCTCTCATAAA
>PVKC010050588.1:0-10452 GCA_004027635.1 Crocidura indochinensis
AAAAAAAAAAAAAAAGAAGAAGAAGAAAATGCCTTTCTGGTGGCCAACATGGATATGTGACAAAGGTGTTCTCTGTAGAGAAAACTGATGGTCACAACATCCATTCCTTTCATTCTATTGCAGTTATGATTAGCAAATCACATGATGATCCAGATTAAAGCAATACTTTTCATTCTCTTGTGTAGTGGGTATGGCCATATGGCTGATGAATTGAGTGTTAGAAGCAGGTTTCCAGGACAAACTCCCATCTTGGAAATCAGCAACTGTGTGTCTGTGACCCCAAGTCTCCTGCTCCTATCTGCATGATCATGCAGACCTGCCCTATCTTGAGTCATTCTCACAGATTCAAGTGCGGTGAGTCAGAGGAAGAAGAGTTAAGTTTCTGGCACATGAATTCCTGCTAACACTGCACTCCCTCTTTGGAACTTTTCCAAATAGAAGGAATTTTAGTTATTTTCTGTGAAGAATACCATTGTGATTTTTTTTGTCCCCAATTTCCAATCCAGACCAGACAAGGGTCTGGGTTGAAGTGTATATAGGGTGCGTTTGCTATACCTCCTTTTTCTATACAGTCCATGTGAGGAACACAGCCTGTGGTAAGAATTGGGAGGCCTTATTTTTTTTTAATTTAAGCGTTTTGATTACATATGTGTTTGTGATCATTGTGATTTTTTTAATGAGAATTTCATTGCTTTAGGAAATACAGCAGACTTAATGTCAATTCTTCCATCTGGGAGAATTCTTCAATGGAATCTTATATTTCCATGTCTATGTATATTGTATTTCTTTCAAAGTGTTTTTAGGTTTCCAGTGTTCTGGTCTTCAACTTCAGTGGTAAAATTTTATTCTTCTTTGGTTGTAAATGGATTAGTTTCAGAATCTTTCTGATAGTTTGCTTGTTCCTTTGTACAAAAACAACACATCTTCTATCTATTGATTTTGTAGCTTGTGTGTTGATTTCTATTTATAAATTTTTATCAGATGTAGAGCAAAAACATACTAAAGTGTATTGAGATGGAAAAGATACCCCAAATTGTCAAAGCAATCTCAAGGAAAATAAAGAACAAAAAAAAGGTACCCAAAAAAGGAGCTACAATATCTTCTGACTTCAAAATTTTAACAAAATGTAACAGTTAACTAGTATAATATAATAGTAGACATATACAATATACATATAATATAAATATACATATACTATAACTAGTACAATATAATAATCAGAACATAGACCAAAACAGACACAGATCAATGGAACACAGTTTGAAGTCCAAAATTACATCATGCAACTACATACAATAATTTACAATAATGGAGTAAAGGCTAAACAATGGGAAAGAGAACATCTATTCAGCCAATGGTGTTGGAAAAATAGGACAGACTCATGCAGAGGAATGGAACTAAGTTATTTTCTTGCACAAAATTTGTTCCAAATGGGGCCAGAGCAATATTGCAGCTGGTAGAATGCTTGCCTTTCACATGGCCAGCCTGTATTTAATTCTTGGCACCACATATGGTTATCTAAGTCCTGTCAAGAGTGATCCTTGAGTGCAGAGCCAGAAATAAGCCCTGAATACAGGTATGGCCCAAAACAAGCAGTAAATATTAGTTTAGCATGAAGATATCATTGCAGTACCAAAGAGGGTAACCTGGTGTGGGTTTTACAATGTGACCAAAAGATAATCTTAGTAGATATAATCTTTAGTGGACACCTTCATTGATCTCACTGAGAATAAAGTGGAAAAGAAACGCCCCCCATTACAAAGTAATCATGGTAGATAAAGGAGTGTGGAACCCCACTACGGGTAGTGGGGAAAGACTATAATCCTTTGAACTCAATCAGTAACAGCTACCCCACTATAATCACTCTGCAAAGGACTTCAGAATGGAAAAGCTCATTAGGATGTTTAATGAGGTCAAAGAAACCACAGAACAAATGACCAATAAAACATAAGAGGGTCGAGATAGCACAGCAGCACAGCAGCATTTGCCTTGCAAGCAGCCAATCCAGGACCAAAGGTGGTTGGTTCGAATCCCAGTGTCCCATATGATCCCTGTCAGGAGCTATTTCTGAGCAGATAGCCAGGAGTAACCCCTGAGCACCACTGGGTGTGGCCCAAAAACAAACAAACAAACAAAAAAACATAAGAGGGTATGAGAACAGAAGTGAGAAAACTGTAAATAGAAATGTCAGAACTGATAAACTTCATGGGAGAAATGTCCAACTCAACGTAAGGCTTAATCTAAGAGAAATAGCTGCTGAGGATAGAATCAGTGAAATTGAAAATGATGGAAACAGCAGAAGATGGAAAAAGCCTAAAAATAAATGAACAGATGTCAAGAGAACTTTGTTCTGAATTAAAGGTGGACAACATAAGAATCACTGGGTCTCAGAGAGCCAGGAAGACAGTCCTTCTGAAGAAGCAACAATCTAGGACATCATTGTTGAGTACTTCTTAGAGCTGAAGAGTGCTTGTATGTCTTCCTGGAGGCCTGAAGGGTACTTACTGGCTAGAAGAGATATAAATAAAAATACTTCAAGACACATTCTGATTATAATATTGAAAACCTTAGATAGAGAAAAATGCTAAATGCAGCAAGGTCAAATAGGGAAATTACACACAAGGAAGCATCCTTATGAATTGCAGTGGATTTACCAATAAGACTCAAGAACAAAAAGGCAATGGGTGGGAGATAGTTTTTTTTTTAATTTAATGAAATGAATGCCTCACCAAGAATTCTTTACTCATCCAGACTCTCATTTATAATTGAAGGAAAGATATAAAACTTTATGGGTAAACAACAGCTCAGAAATTTCATAGGCTCAAAATCACCTTTACAAGAAATAAAGGGGCTACTTTGAAACAAGATTACTTTCACAAATACCCACCAAATTTCTAGAGAAAGCGCCATGGCGCCATGACAATAATCTTTCTCAATGTCAATGAGCTCAATCACCAATTAAAAGACACTGAGAGGCAGAATGGATTAGGAAATTGAACTCAACATTATGCTGCCTGAAGGAAGCATATTTCAATAGTCAGACCAAACACAGACTCAAAGTCAAAGGTTGGGAGACAATTGTTCAAGCAAACAACTCCCTCAAAAAGGTCTGGGTGGTCATTCTAGTATCAGATCACATAGGCTTTAGAGTCAAAAGGCTATAAGATACAAAGAGGGTCATTTCTGAAATATAAAAGGCAATACAGTAGGAAGAAATCATACTCTTAAACATAAGTGCACTTAACCAGGGACCAGCAAGATACTTAAGATAGCTACTAAGAAACTTGAAGGAAGACATTGAGGGCAGCATTATAATAGCTAAAGTCCTCAACACTGCTCTTTTACCTCTCAAAAGATCAAATATTATGAAACTAAGCATTAAAATGGTTTTAAAGGACGATATGGAAGAGAGAAGTTTAGTGTATGTGTGTGAGAGTGTGTGGTGTGTGTATGTATACTGAATACACATTATTCTTCAATGTTAGTGAGACTTTCTCCAAGATTGACCCCATGTTGGACCATAAAACATGGACTGTTCATTTTTCTAGCATTATGGGGCAGAAGCTAGCCACCCCTCTTTCCCTAACTCTTCATCACTGGTTGAAAGTGAAGAGCAGACCTAAGGAGCTTGCATTTCCAGTTAAGAACGGAAAGTGGAAGCCCTCTGTGCAGCAGAGTGGCCCATTTTTAAGGATGGATGGCCGGCTGAGGGGCCATTCTATTGTGAATTGATTCTGAAAGCTAAAAGTGTTCTTTTACAGCCAGGACAGTGGAGTTATATATATATATTATGGTGTAAACCGACTCAAGTAAAAATTCATCCCTTTGGGTGAAGTGCTTTCTTTCCCCTAACCAGTTGCCTTTACAGAATTCTTTGCCTGCTGTTCTTCCCCTGAAGGCTCTGCAAGTCATGGAGAAAAAGAAGACCCCTTAAAAAGGAGGGGAGGCTCAAATCAGCAGCTGCCCTGGACATTGAAAATTAGGGAACTTTTTAAATTCAGGTCTGTAAGAGTTAAAAGATTCTCCAGGGAGAAAAAGCAACAGGGAGATAAGAGCAAGGTCATAATTCTGTCATTTGACTTGAAATAACAAATTATTGGTAAAAGAAAAACTTCTTGGTGTTTTAAAATTCAAGCGAACATAAAAGTGTTAAATTTGAGTCTTTTATATTTCTATTAAACAATTTATTTCAATCTTCAAGGTCTTTAAAAGAAATTATTGTTAATTTTATAAGTAGGTTGTTTGGTCTTAAGCTCTAAGTGTGAATATGCATCAAATGTCTTTAACTATATTTTATAAACATAAGTTTTGGATCGATCCTTTTGTCTGTTCATATGTGTGTTGCGTTGAATGCCACTAGCAAGAAAAGCTTTATTTAGTTCAGTGCTGCTTGGTTTTGTGTGAAATGTTTGTTTATTTTGGTGTCTCTACATTTCATGAACAAGTGCAGTTTTCAAAGTCTTATTCATTTTTAAGTTGACAGACTGTGGAATCCTGCAACTAAAAAGCAAAAGGCAAGGCCCAGACCTAATACTTATCAGGGCCAAGGATCTGTATGCATTCCTGATACATGGCAGAGGGGTTAGGGAATCATAAACTCCAGATTTCTCAATGGCCATCGGGGACAATTTTTCCCTGGAGAAGGTCTGAATTTTGCGATCACTCAACCTTCTTCCCATGCGTTAGTTAAGGCTAAAGGAAAATGAATTTATGAGCCTCTAAAAGCAGTTCCTCGGACTTAAAGGTTCCTTAAAGTAAATCATCTGGTAAAAAAATGTTGCAAGTTGCAAATTATTTTAACTTTTCTGATGAAATTGAGTTCTAATATAGGCAGTGAAAAATGCCACCTGTCCTAAGGAATTTTACCTGTCCTAAGGAATTTGAAGAAGGAAGAAAGAATTATCAATCAGTTCAAGGAAACTTCTACAATTTTAAACCAAGTTATGATAGCAATGTAATGTGGTAAAATAAGAAAAAATGACTAAGTCCTGTCAAATGGAAGTAATTATAGCAAATTTTCCTAACATTAAAGTGCTATGTCTAAATGGTTAGAAAAAAAAGAATCCTTTTGGGTAATGTTCTAAGTTATTCAAAAAAGGTAAAGTAACTAAAATTAAGTGGAAAAATCAAACTTTAAATACTATAACTCCTCTAAATTGTAAATTTAAAGGTACTTGGTCTTGCATTGGTCAAAATTTTTGTCAATATATTATATGAAAATTTTAACACTTATAAGTACAATAGGAAATCTTAGCCTTTAAAATTGTATTTAAAGTTTTAATCAAAAGTTTTCTTTTCAAATATTATTTATGTAGAAGGATGTGTGGTTATGCAAGAAAAATAAGAACTGTGTTTAAGAGTAACTAGTTGGTTGTAAATAGAACTAAAGGAAATTTGCAGAGTGAATTCAGAGAAATGTGAAGAAGGTGAAAGTATGGACTGTAGGTGAATGCAGAAAGTTTGAAAATGTGAAAAAGGGATTGAGAATGTGTAATAGAAAAGAAACTGTATAATCAAACAGAATAATTATTATTAATATTCCTAAAGTTAACATAAAAGAAGTTTGAATGTTTTAAAACATGTTATAGTATTCTCATCTTATTGGGTGAAAATGGGGTAATAGAAACTCTTAAAAATATCTAAGAGATAAAGGCTAGTTTTAAGGGAAATAATCAAAAATTTAAGAGGTGGTGTGTAGTGATTATTAATCAGAACTCTTTAAGCATTCTTGCTGGTATTCAAGATTAAGTTGTGTAATGTGAATTGCTGATGCCTTCTGCCTGCAAACCAAGATCAGGAGACAAAGAAAACTTCTATTTCCTGTATGTAGAATTAAGCATGATTAAAATGTTTTTATGATACAGAAAGCTTTGTAAATATGGTCATGGTTAAAAAATTAAAATTATAAAAGATTTTATTGTAAAAGGACTCTAAAAAATCAAATGGGTTTGAAATTTTCTGTGCAAATTTAAGTAACATTTACTTTTTCTCTCTCTTAACACTTTCAGTACCATTTTTTATGTCATGGCATCACATTGCTTTGCACAAGATACAAGCAGGTGACTTTCCTCCCTGCATGAGGAGTGATCCCCATGCAGACAGGAAATCTTAAAATTAGTAAGGGGACCCCAGAGCCCTCTTTTAGAGGATAATTGGAGTTGAGGTGGTGTGACAAACAGGCATCGTTCAGCATTTGGCTGCGAAGACCAGACCAGGAGGACATCAAGATGAATGGCCTAAGTAAGGAAATTGGAGATTTCCTAGAAGTTTCTGAACTTGTGCTAACTGGACACACAAAGCCTGTGGACCCTGCTCTCACCCTCCATCCTCAGTCTCAAGAAAAGAAAATTAGGATTCAAGGTCAGAGTCTCTTCCAAGCCTGAAGAGGAGTGGAACAGACAGGTCACCCTCTGAAAATTCCTACAGAGGGTGAGATGCCTACGGCTATCTGCAAGATCTTCATGCTGAACTGACCAACATCAGCCAAGCCTGATAAACCTGCTGTGTCCCCAACCTATCCTCAAAAATGCTCTGTAAGTAATGGGGGTGCCCCAAATGGAGATTTCTCCAACAGTGCTGTATATGTGCAAAGGAAAAAGCCAAGTTATTCAAATACCTGGTAAGGTACAAAATAAAGGTGGAAGAGAAAAACGATTTTTGTAGCTAATTAACTTAAGCACATTCTAGTGGGTTTTAAGTTAGGCCACTTCTTTGAAGTAACTTATGTAAAAATGTCCTTACTAGCTGTACTAGACCAGATCATAAATTGTAAATGCAAGCATTAGTCTGACTAAAGTAACTCAAAGCCGTGCTTATTAATAATGCTATAATGCTTTAATTTCCCTTGTTTAATGTGTGCTATCATTACAGACCATAAAGACAGCTGTGCCATTCAAGTTGTACTATTTACTGCTCCAGGGCCTAATTGGGTTAAGAAATATTCCCCTGTCTAATTGATCTGATCCTTTTCAGATGTTAAAACTGCAAAGGCGAAACTGCTCATTCAGGGAAATATGAGATCCCACCCTACCTAAAAATTGAGACTACAGCCCCTTTGTCAGCCTGAAGTAGCTACAGAAAATTGACCTTCGACTACATTCCCTTTAATGACTTCTAGGGTGATGAAATCTCTAGGAAAACATGGAGCAAAATGGTCATCAGAAAAAGCTTCCAGGGAAATAAAAAAAAATGGGGGGGAGGGGGCACAGGAATCAACAGCCAAGCTAACAATTAAAAATAACACTATGTGTGTCTATCCCAGAGGTTGGAGCAGGTAGTTTCTTCATCTCTGTCTGACCCAGTGCAGAAAAGGCAGCTGAAGTTTTGGGCTATTGTTCTCTCCATTCCAACAGCTGCTTAAGTTGAAGAATTAAAGAGGGAGCAGAAATCTCCTTTTCTTCATGGTGAACTTAGCTCACAAAACCAGAACAAAAGGCAGACAGTTCTGGTGTCCTTCAGCAGTAAGCGTAGTGACTACATGGCAAATAGCAAAAGTGACACCCTCGAAGTTCCTCCCCTAAACCTTGACTTGGTGTATAGCTGTCCACCCCCCGTAAGGGAAATAATTAATTCTCATAGCTCTTTTTCTTCCACTGCAGTTGCCATCTGCCTAGCTGTGCTGGCAACTCTGCAATCACAAGTTTGAAAACAGCTTGGACAAGCCTACAAGCCAGGAGAGCTTGCTGTCCCTCACCCCGTCCAGTCGGGAAATCTTGTACTGGTATGGAGACATCAAATCTTAACCCTGGAACCAAGATGGAAGGGCCCCTACGTCATCCTGACCACCCCCACTGCAGTAAAAGTGGACGGTATTGCAGTGTGGATCCATGCGTCACATCTCAAGCCTGCACCAGTGTCTCCTGAACAAGATGACTGGCGAGTGGAAAAGACTGACAATCCTCTTAAGCTTTGCTTGTGTCATCAAGATAAGTGACTGTGAAGTAAATCTACTAAAGGAAATTAGCCCCCAAAACATGTTTGCCCCCCAGAATTTGGTATGGGAAGTACTTAACCAGCAAGGGCATATGGTCTGGTCTGTAAAGGGTTACTACTCCCCAGGAGGTTGGTGGCCTGATCTGTACCCTGACATATGTCACCTGGTAGCTGGGCAAGGCCCTGACTCTGGATGGGACATACATATTATATACACCGCTGGCCTGATCATGATCAGCGGCTATCAGAAGACAATGCAGGCATGTACGATACACAGTGTGGATTCATTGACTGGGCCCTCGTGTGATCAATTGTTTAACTACTTTCATTCAAGAGCGCGTTGGTGCAGTCAAACTGATGGTTATCAGACAACAATATCAACAGGGACAGGAGGCTGAAATGGCAGAAACTATGGAACTTTAAGAATAAAGTTATTTACAAGAAGAGAAGTGGTAATGATGAGGAAAGATTTCTTAAATGTTTTTTAGGATATATATATGTGTGTGTATATATATATTTAACTTCTCTTTTTCAAGGGATTGCTCCATCTTAAAATTCTAGCCTACTAACAGAAATCTGCCAGAAGAGCAGGGAGCTATAGAAAGGAGGCCTCAGACAGTTAGGAAGAGGTTTCAGACAGCTAGCTCGAAATAAGATAAGCAAGTTCTGCTCTCACGGCTCCCAAGGACAGCAATCCCGGGAGATAAAGACTTGGGCATGTAGGATCAATTATGTTATAGCTATTATGTTATAGCTGCCACTTTAAGTAAGTTTTAAGTTTTATAGGATATATCAATAAGTTAAGTTAGTTGTTAAGTACTCATATACTATTACTAATTATTATTAGCCTAGAGTGATTTGAGCAGCACCAGCCAAAAGGGGCTCTTGGCGCCAGAAAGCCCAATTCCCATGCTCCTGAGGCTGACGTACGTGCCACCCTGTGCCAAAGAATCCAACCATTAGCTACATTTGAACCTTGAGTTTTAATGATCCCCTTTCTTCTCTATAACTAACAAAGCCAAGGTCCTGGCCCACTGTGATAAGCTGACACTAGGACTGATAAGTTTTAATGGTAATCTCTTTGTTTATTGAATGTGTTTCTCAAAGTTGTGATGTCTTTTGTAAACCTTTGTTCATAGCTGTGTCTATGACTGATAAGGAAAAGTGCTATTTTTGCTTTAAAAATTCCTATATAAACTCTGCAGAAAAGGGTCTCAGGGTCTCTGCTCTGAGATCTGTCTCAGCAGATGACCCTGACTGGCCAGAATAAAATCTCACCTGTTGCTTGTGCAAGGTCTGTGTCTCTTTGGGACCCTCAAGGTGCTGAAAGGATGGAAGGGTACATTGCTCCGGACCCTAACAGGGGGATCTGCTAATATGTTTGCAGATGGTTTCCTACCAATTGAGCTTTCTCTTTGGCTTCTTCCCAATCAATAACCTCTATAAAGTTTTGGGACTGAAGTCCTCACACAAAGCACCTTTGATCCATAGCCAAGGTCTATGGATCTTGGCTGCTCAGTCTTCAACTCCCTTCCCTTCACTGTCTGCTTCTGTCCCACCTGAAGGAGCCTCTGCCACATTAGAACAGGAGGCATGTGCAACAATGTTCTGGTGAAGAGCTCTGCACTCTCAGTCCAGCTTAAGAAGGCCTTGATTAGCCACCAGAGAGTCAAGGTAATCACTATCATTGGAAATCTTCTCTGGTCTCTGAGTCTTATGTTACTGTTCGAGCACCAGTTATAAAATAAAAACATAAAATTCCAATATCTGGTGAAACCTCCCAAGCACTGTTTCTAACCCCTTAGGCAGACAGATCTGATGAAACAGGCTATTAGTAGAGAAATAATACCAAGACAGTCAGCACAAGATTCATCAGAGTTCGTCTGCTTTTTGCCCCATGGCCTTTCTACCTCAGGACCCCTTTCTGCCACGTGCTGCCTCTCTGGTACCCAAAGTCAGACTCCTCTCTATTCAAACCAACCATAGTCAAGTCAGATACAAAAACAACCTGTGATTTTTTTACATCTCAAAGGAAAAGGTTAAGGAAAAAGAAAGATGGGAAAGGGTCCACCTACACTCCCAAGCAACTTCTATGAAAAAATTAGTTTATCATAAATTTTTTTTTGGTTTTTGGGTCACACCCGGCAGTGCTCAGGGGTTACTCCTGGCTCCATGCTCAGAAATTGCTCCTGACAGGCACGGGGGACCATATGGGGCACCGGGATTCGAACCGATGACCTTTTGCATGAAAGGCAAACGTCTTATCTCCATGCTATATCCCGGGCCCAGTTTATCATAAATTTAAGAATTAAATGTAATTTGGGAAATAGAAAATACATAGACAAAAATAGCAGCTTCTCAACATTTATATTAGTGGAGTCCAGGAGCTCATCTCAACAGCAAGACAACAGTGGTGGGGAGACACAATTACATACAACTAAAACTTCTACATCAAAAAATGGCACCAACTACATGTAAAAATATTCACAAAAATGTAAAAGTATTCACAAATCCTCTGTC
>PVKC010050589.1:0-10552 GCA_004027635.1 Crocidura indochinensis
AAAAAAACAAAAAAAAAAAAAAGAAAGACAAATGCCTTACCCTCCATGCTATCTCCCGGGCCCCTCTTTTTCTTAATTTTAGAGATCCTCACAGTCTCACTCTGTTCCATTAAATGCTAGTTTATACTGCCTTGAATTCTCATCACTTCTTGTACATATCTGTCAGCTCCTGTCAGAATATGAACTCTGACGGAGTCTAATCTTTTTTAAGAAAAACAGCAGTGGTTCTTGGACCAAAAAAATCTTTTTTGATTGATTAATGAGGCAGATTACAAAGGAAAAAAATTAGGCTCAGCCTTCTTTTATTTTTAGATATTTTAGAGTTCAATTCAGTAAGCTTTCTATTTAGAGAATAGTAAATCCATCTATTGGATGAGACACACTATACCTACAGAAAGTCGCCTCTTATTTCATGGCTGCTGTGGCTAAAACAAGGATATTTTAGAAGCCACATCTGTTGCAGTGGTCCTTAATTATTAGCTCAGCCTCAATTAGCTATGTTACACAGGATTCAAAAAGTCAATATTAGACCAGTCATTTTTTAACCACAGACTGTATTTTGCCAAATTTCCCCTCCAACCTGCGATTGTGGGAAGCTTCTGTTTTTGGACCTAGTGGTAGCTGTGATTAACCAGACCTCACTGTAGCAACCAAATTGAACATAGTCTATTAGCCAAATTTTTAATTGCCCTCCATGCTCTCTGTTCTATTCCTTATAGTCCAGTAAAGACGATTCTGTTATCGTTCCTGCTCTATCATTATTGAGCTGCTGGAAAGTAGGCATTTAAAATTGATCTCATTCAGACCAGCCAAGTGAGTGCATAGTCACAACCATGCCAATGGCCCAACTTCACTGCTCACCACTAACCTCTGCAGAGACACCTAACCAATAAAAACTCCAGATATGCCTGAACACTGGGATTTTCTCAGAGTGGGGGCAGATAGCTTCCACCACTCTGTTCTTCCAGAAGCCCCAGGAGCTACAATCAAATCCCACAACTGCTGCCATATAAGCTCATCGGCCAGCTCTACAAAGCCTGGAATTTCTGGACTATGTGGTTGATGACACGTCAAAATTCTTCAATACTGACACATCACAACGAGCACACCAAATCAGATATGAAAATAGAATAGAATCTGCATAAACCGAACACACAAAATTACCAAATGCACAACTAGCAACAAACAACTTAATAAATCTTCAGACAGTGATTTAATGACCCTTTTGAGAGACACCAAATTTTATAAATTTTCTGATACTGAAGTTCTTTAATAGTTTCATTACCGGGGCCGGAGAGATAGCATGAAGGTAAGGTGTTTGCCTTTCATGCAGAAGGTCATCGGTTCAAATCCCGGCATCCCATATGGTCCTCGGTGCCTGCCAGGAGCGATTTCTGAGCACAGATCCAGGAGTAAACCCTGAGCACTGCTGTGTGTGACCCAAAAAACAAAAACAAAAAAATAGTTTCATTACCATTTAGTTGTAACAAGCAATATATAGTAAATTATTTTGTACCTGCTGGTGGGGCAGGCTTGGAACTGAGTGGGAAACTGAGGACAGTGGTGTTGGAACATTGAAGGCCAGAAACAACTGTTATGAACAATTTTGTGAACCATGGTGTTTAAATAAAATAATTTAATAATTTAAATAAAATCGTCCCATTTACGGTGGCGCTGAAGGTAAGGTGCCTGCGCTAACCTAGGACGGACCGCGGTTCGATCCCCCGGTTCCCCATATGGTCCCCCGTGCCTGCCAGGAGCAACTTCTGAGCGAATAACCAGGAGTAACCCCTGAGTGTCACCAGGTGTGACCCAAAAACCAAAAAAAAAATCTTCCCATTTAAGGGTTGAAAAGACAGTGCAGTAGTTAAGGTTTGCCTTTCACATGCCATGGTTTTGGTTCCCAGCATCTCATGATCCTCTGAGCCCACCAGCAGATTCCTGAATGCAGAGCCAGGAGTAACCCCAGAATACCACTGGATATGGCCCAAAAAATAAATCTCCCTTAGCAGGATTTAGAGCCAATGACTAAAAATTTGAAGTGTTAACATGTTTTTAACTATTATTATGTTCTTTCGGTCTTGATTTTTGAGTATACACCCAGCAATGTTTAGGGATCACTCACCTGGCAAGGCTTAGGTGATCATATGGGATGCCAGGATTATACTTGGGTTAGCCTTCTGCAAAGCAGGTGTCCTACACACTGTACTATTGTTCCAGACCCAATTATAATTATATTCCTTGTTAATTATTTTTAAGGTCACACCCACTAATGCTCAGGGATTGCTCTGGCTCTGCTCTCAGGAATTACTCCTGATGGGACTATGAGATAGTGAGGATCAAACCTGGTTGGCTAGATGTAACTAGATGTAAAGTAAGCAGCCTACCCACTGTACTATATCTTTAGTCCCTATTATTATATTCTTAATTAGCTCACTATTTTGTTGATTTCTCACAATTGGGCTGCATATGCTATGGAATCTCAGGTTTAGACTCTAGAGTCTGTGGAAGGGATTGTTGCCATTGAAATGAATCTGCTCACCTCCAATTTTTGCAGCACAAAAGACGTGAATAAACGAAGACCCCGAAGTTTGTTGGAGAAGCTGCGGTGGGTGACCCTCGGCTACCACTATAACTGGGACAGTAAGGTATCCTCCATTTTTTCAATTATTTGTTCCCTGTTATGCTTCTTGATAGTTTTCTTCCTGACTAAGCTTTAAAGTATGCTTTTGTGGAAGTATCTCTGTCTATCCTCCTAAAATCTTCTAGACACCATATCTCAAGAGGTCTAGATGATTTATTGTGAACATTTGTCTTCTTTGTGTGCCCTCAGGTTATATTTTTTCATCAGATGTCTTCAGTTCAGTGCTTTCTCTAAATAGGTTGGTTTCAAGGCCATGGCTCTTCGTTTATTGCATTTCAGAACAGAACTTCGTATTTATTTTTGTTTCCATTATGGGTTAGTGTTGAGCATTATTTTCTACACAGTAATTTGCCTGGAGTAAACAAAGTCTTGCACGTACTTCTGGTTTTCTCATCTTTTGACTCAGAAAAAAAGTCTTCAAGATCTAGCTACACCTTTCCTGCCCATAAGGAATTACCATTAATTACTTCATAAAGGTCTAAGCAAGTAGGAAAGAGAAAAAATGCTCCACACTTAGGGGCTGAGCACTACCAGGAGTACTCTCATTTATAGTATTATGCACCCCCTCCCAAAAATAAAGCCCTTATTTTATCTGGTGCTAGCAAATCTGGTACAAGATTTAAGGCACTTGCTTTCCATGTTGCCAAATCTTATTTAATCCCTAGCACTGCTATGGTCCCCTGAGCACTACCAGGTAAGACTCAACAAAGTCTTCTTCATTCACTAAGGAAAGTAGAGATTGTGGGACCAGAATCATAGTACAGTGGGCAAAATACTTGTCTTGCATACAGTTCGATCCCAAGCATCCTATATGGTTCCCTGAGCCCTCCAGGAGTGATCCTTAAGGAGTCATCCTTAAAAGCACGGCTAGGTGGGGCCGGGCGGTGGCACTGGAGGCAAAGTGCCTGCGCTAACCTAGGACGGACCGCGGTTTGATCCCCCGGTTCCCCATATGGTCCCCCGTGCCTGCCAGGAGCGACTTCTGAGCGAATAGCCAGGAGTGACCCCTGAGCGTCACCGGGTGTGGCCCAAAAATACCAAAAAAAAAAAAAAAAAAGCAGGGCTAGGTATGAGCCCTGAGTACAACCAGATAGATATATCTTAAAATCAAAACCAAACAAATTATAGTAGGGCTGGAACAATAGTACAGCAAATAAGATGTTTGCATTTTACACTGATGAAGTGACCTGCAGTCCCCGGCTCTCTGTTCCCCTGATCCTGCCAGGGAAGATCCTTAAGGTCAGAGCCAGGAGTAAATCCTGAGCACTGCTGGGTGTGGCCCCAAATCCAGCAAACAATAAAAAGTAGAAGCTTGAAAATCACCAAACATTTTAGGGGTAGGGCCAGAGAGATGGTACAGTCAGTACGTTACTTTCTTTCCATGTAACAGACCTAGATTCAATCCCTGGCACCCCTTTGGTTCTCCTAGCATGCCAGGAGTTATCCCTAAACGCAGAGCTATGAGTCATCCCTGGGTGGGAGTGGCCAAGAGCAAACACAAAAACCTCTAAGGAGGGCTAGACTTGTATAGGAATTCAGGTACTTACTTGCCTTGCACAGACCAACCCTGATTCAGTCCCTAACACTACATGTGTTTTACAGCCAAGAGTGACTCCTGAGGTGTAAGCCCTGAGTATCATTAGATGTAGCCAACCCCCTTCCAACCCCCCCACAAAACTTTGTTTAATCAGAGAAAAGTAAAACAAAATTTAAAAAGTACATAGACAAGGCCAGAAAGTACAAAGGTTAGGGTACTTGCTTAACATGTAGTTGCAGCCTGTAGAAGGTCCCCTAGTTCATCCATGTGACCCAAAAACACCAAAAGAGTGATGGTAATGCAGGTAGCATGCCCCTGCTTTGCATGAAGTTAATCTGGGTTCAACCCCAGCAACACACATGGTTCCCCAAGCCAGGAATAAGCTCTGAGCATAGCCAGTGTGACCCCAAAAAACCAACAACAATCGCCAAAAACATAAAATAAAATATAGTTAATAAACAGTTGCAGTGGTCCTCAAATTACAGCCCACGGGCCACATACTGTATTTGTTCCCATTTTGTTTCTTCACTTCAAAATAAGATATATGCAGTGTGCATAGGAATTTGTCCATAGTTTTTGTTTTTACTATAGTCGGCCTCCAACGATCTGAGGGACAGTGAACTGGCCCCCTGTTTAAAAAGTTTGAGGTCCCCTGGTTTAGAGGATCGAGTTGAGCCCCCAAGTGGTAATTAATAGGATAGGAGAGGGATCCCCTCCCAGAGAACGGAGGTGATTGCTCCCCCTACTGCCTCTTTGCCACATTGCTGTCTGGCTTACCCAACCAGACTCTATCACCTTCCGTGCTCCCTGAACGTTGTATGTTGTGCTTCTGCTCTTAATCCAAAAGGTGGTTGGGCCTTGTCCCCATTACCAGGAGTGCTTGAGTGATGCTGTGCTGGTGGGGGGCTTGTAGTTAGATGGTTTTAAAACAGTAGGTTTTTTTTTTATACCACCATGTCCAGTTTTCCTGAGATCATTGTTTATTTTTCTTATTTTCCCTACTTTTATCAAAGCAATACTCAGCAGATCATTATACACCTTTTCCTTCTGACCTGGCTTTCCTCTCAGAGCAAGTCGCTGCTGCCTGTGGATTTCAGGGTTTCCGAGCGGAAGCAGGCATCCTGAACTACTATCGGCTTGACTCCACGCTGGGGATCCACGTTGACAGATCAGAACTCGACCACTCCAAACCCCTGCTGTCTTTCAGGTGAGTTCCGTCTGAGGACTGCAGAGACTTAGTCTGCTGTCATGCTTTTCCTGCAGCTTTTTTTGTTTTGTTTTGTTTTGTTTTGTTTTGTTTTGTTTCTGGGTTACACCCAGCTGTGCTTGGGGTTACTCTTGGCGGTGGTCAGCAGACCATATAGGATGCATGGGATCTAACCCAGTTCAGCTGCGTGCAAGGCAAACACCCTACCTCATGTGCTTTTGCTTTCTAATAAGTCTACAGCATTTTTAAGAGTGGTTGGGTGAACTCTGCTCTTTCACTTCTAAGCACTTGCTTAGTCTTTTAAGCACACACAGCAAATGACAGGTAATGTTTCAGCTTAAGCTGTGTGGAATAATTAAAGGCTTTGAGTAGGTAATGAGAAGTCAGTGCCTGTGAACTAAACAAGAGCAAGACAAAGTGACCAACCCTTTGGGTTATTGAAAGAGAAGAAGCACAAAAGTCAGAGTAGTTGATGCTCTTTATTTCTCTGAATATTACTGTTGTTGAAATATTTTATTTGTTCTTGTTTTAATGCCACATCCTGCAGTGCCCAGGGCTTACTCCTGGCTCTGCACTCTTGAATCACTCCTAGCTAGCTTGGGGGAAACCATATAGGATACCAGCAATCAAACCCAGGTTGACCATGTGAAAGGCAAGCTGTTCTATCACTCTGCCCTTAGCATAGTTTTTTTTTTGTTTGTTTTTGTTTTTTTTTTGTTTTTGTTTTTGGGTCACACCCAGTCACGCTCAGGGGTTACTCCTAGCTATTCGCTCAGAAGTCGCTCCTGGCAGGCACAGGGGACCATATGGGGAACTGGGGGATTGAACCGCGGTCCGACCTAGGTTAGCACAAGGCAAGGCAGGCACCTTACCTTTAGCGCTACCGCCCGGCCCCCCCTTAGCACAGTTTTAAATGGTGGATTTGGGGGACCAGAGAGGGTATAAAAGTTAAGGCACTTGCATGTAGTCAACCCTGGTTTGACGCCCCACCCCAACACCACATATGGATGGTCTCCTGAACATAAAACCAGGAGAAGGAGAAGCAGTTAAACACATCAGATGTGACCCCACAAAATAAACAAAAGAAAGATTGGGGCCAGAAATGTTGCTCATTGGTAAGGCTCTTTTTCACACATATGGGGCACTAGGTTTATTCCAAACATGGCCAAAAAATAATAATAAGACAGGATGTGGGAACAATAAATATCAGCCAGAATTTGGGCAGAGGGGTGGAGAGCTGTGTGATGTTATTGGCACAAGCTTCCTATGGTGGCTAGTCACAGACTTAGTGTTCTCACTGTTTGTTTTCTCCTAGCTTCGGCCAGTCTGCCATCTTTCTCCTGGGTGGCCTCAAGCGAGATGAAGCCCCCACAGCCATGTTTATGCACAGTGGAGACATCATGGTAATGTCGGGGTTCAGCCGCCTGTTGAACCATGCAGTCCCGCGGGTCCTTCCGAGTCCTGAGAGTGCCAGCCTGCCTCGTTGCCTGGAGACCCTGCTGCCCGCCCAGCTCCCTTCGGACACAGTGGTGGAGCCCTGCTCGGAGGAGGACCTGCAGGTGTGCACCGCTTACTTGAGAACAGCTCGAGTGAATATGACAGTGCGACAGGTGTTGGCCCCAGACCAGGACTTCCCCCCAGAGTCTGCAGGCGAGCATAAAAGAGACATCGCCACAGAAGGGTCCTGCCATCTGAATGACGATAGTGACCAGGTGAAACGAGCCAGATTAGACCCTGACAGCTGAGACCGAATCTCCCATGAAACCACCAGACCACCACAGACGTGCATAGAGCCGGATACACTCCCCCTGATCGCCCCGTGGCTCTGGAACCCATCCTGAAGAGTCTTGCTCAGAGGCAAGGGCTGTGTGGGGCTGGGTGGGAAGAGGCCTTCCCAGCAGCCTGCTCAGCCTCGCCCGCTGTTTCTGAGGGAAACAGGACTGAGTTTCCATATCTATGAGTCTCCATAGAGGGCTCAGAATTTGCTAATGCTGAATGTAATACCCCTCCGGCCACCGCAGCTGGTGGTTGGTGGCAAAAATCACAAATGTGTTTTGGTGGTTCTGAGCACCAGCCATTAATCTTACCTGTCTAGTTTTTTTCAGTCAGTGTCAGATTCCTTGATCTCCTTTTCTAGTCTTCAGCGATGAATACTATCCAAATTAAGGCAGTGGAACTGGAAATCATGTCCCCAGTAAAAGAATTTCCTCACCGGTATGGCCTGAAAGGTCAGTATCTAAACCCAAGGAAGGGAGAACAACGGCTGCTGCAGGTGCCACTCAGGTTTCTGGACTCTCCCTGCAGCCTCTTTTATGCAGCTTTAATTGTTGGACTTCAAAACGTCCGGAGGGTGTTCTGTAACTGTTTTTCCATGAATAAACTTACTTGATTTTAAATTAAAGATCTGTATCTGTCTTGGAGGGTTAGTGTATCTGGGACTCATTTTTTCCCTTGCTGTATTGGCTTGTATTGTTCATGCTATTGGAGTTCTCTCTCTCAGCCTAACCCTGTCTTGCTCTGCCCCGAGCCTTCTTTGTGGCTTTCTTACTCACAAAGGACAGTCTTTGTTATTCCAGTCACTGCTGTCGTTTTTTGATTATACAGAGTCTGGAAAGTGCTTGAAGCATTCGAATTTTAATCTTTATATTCTCAGTAACTTGACTCACAGTACCCTGAGCTGAATTACTTTACAGTTCTCTGGACCTGTTTCCTCCCTCATAAAATGAAGATATTTACTGCCATCTTCGTAAAGGGATGCTGATGTTTCAGATGGGAACAAGAATTTGGTCCTCCTTTCTAGAAAGGTGTTACGCCATGTTTCATGAAAGTTTGAACTTAAAAACGCCATTTGTTGTGGCAGGACTGGCTAGAGCAAAGATACCTGCTACATACCATTTGCTTTCTCTGCTGCTTTTTTCTTTCCTCTTTCTTTTTTAACATAAGGCCACATCCAGCAGGGTTCACATCTACTCATAGCTAGGCTAGGAGTCACTTCCGGCATTGTCCTGGGGACTGTGCGGTGGCAGGAATCCAACCCAGACCTCCTCCATACAAAGCCTTTATTCCAGTCTGTTGATCTCTCTCTACACACACCCCATCCTCCATTTGTTTTTTGTTTTGTTTTGTCTTGTGTTAGGGACACACCCAGTGTGTTCTGCTCAGGGTTACTCCTGGCAGGCTTTGAGGACTAGATAGGATGTCAGGGATTGAACCTGGGTTTGGCCACGTGCAAGGCAAACACCCTGCCCACTCTATTACTCTGGTCCCCATTTGTTTTTTCTTTACAAGTATTTATATAGAGAATGCATAATAGCCAGAGTGATGGCGCTATTAAGGAATAAAGACTAATAAGATTTGTTCTTTTGAGTTCTTTGTTTTGTTTTTGGGCCTGACCCATACTTCTCAGGGCTTACTCCTGGCTCTCTGCTGAGAAAGAAAGAGAGAAAGACCTTATCTGAGAGACTATATGACCATATGGTGGACTGGCTACATGATAGGTAAGTGCCTTAACCCCTGGCGCAATCTCTTCGGGTCCAGGATTTATTTTTTATGTTACTAGGTTCAACAATTAGTGCATGAGGGCTAGAAAGATTGTATAGGGGTTAAGGCACTTGCCTTGTATGAGCCTGAGCCAGCTTCAATCCTCAGCACATTTCTCCACCCCCAAATCTCCAGACACACACACCAGAACCATGAGGAATTATCCCTGAGCATTGCTGGTTGTGATCCAAAAGCCAAAAAAAAAAAAAAAAAGAGAGAAGGACTGGAGCTGTGGTACAGCAGATAGAGCACTTGCCTTGTATGTAGCCATCCCAGGTTCTATCCGTGGCATCCTAAATGGTCTCCCAAGGATCACCAGGAGTGATTCCTGAGTGCAGAGCCAGACTAACCCTTGAGCATTGACATGTGTGGCCAAAAAACCTTTTAAGGAAAAAGTAGATTCTCCAAGGGGTGTGGGGGGCAGAAAGACAGCACAACAGTAGGGCATTTGCCTTGCATGCAGCCAACCCAGGAGATGGTAGTTCGATTTCCAACATCCTATATGGTCCCCTGAGCTTTACAGGTGCAATTTCTGAGCGCAGAACCAAAAATAACCCCTGAGGGCTGCTGGGTGTGGCCCCCTTCCCCCCCAAAAAAAGTAGATACTACAGGAGGTATAGTACTTACCCTGTTTTCCCACTTCAGCAGACCCTCATTTAATCCCTGAGCACCACCCAGTATGGCCTGACCTCTGCCCCTAAAAACGGTTGGAAAGAAAAATTTGCTGAGCTGGAGCTGTAGCACAGCAGGAAGAATGCTTACCTTGCACACAGACAACCCAGGTTCAATCCCCATATGGGAGACCCATATTGTCTCCCAAGTCTTCCAAGAGTAACTTCGGAGTGCAGAGTTAGAAGTAACCCCTGAGCTGGGCCGAGTATGATCCAAAAACAAAACCAAAAAGGAAAAATAAGATGTGTGCTTGATAGGAAATTTTTAATGATAAAAAAGTGTAGTCTCCATTATGTGCTCTATGTGACCTGTAAACCAGTCTGCTGTCCCAAAGGAGAACTTGTACCCTCCAGCATCCAGTCAGGTACTGTTCAGAAGTGTACACTTGGGGCAAGGGACTGTTGCACGAAAAGCACAAAGAGCAGGTTTTACTCCCTCCCAGGCTCACTCCCAGAGACAACCAGCAAAACTCTTTCCACAATTCTCTTGTGAGACATAATTACAGATGTATGTCATGCTACTCTGACCCAAATTACTTTGACAGTAAGCAGGAAATTAAATAATTTAGGAAAAAGAAAAGGGGAAATTGCCAATTCTGCAATTCTCTTGTCATTCCCCTAAGTATGTTAATTGTGTAAGGCAGGGATGAGCAGACACAGCCTTTCTGCCTGTGTTTGTACTGTCCACATACTAAGACTCATCTTTACGTTTCTTTTTTTCTTGGGGGGGTGGAGGGGTTTGGGCCACACCCTGTGACACTCAGGGGTTTCTCCTGGCTATGTGCTCAGAAATCGCTTCTGGCTTGGGGGACTATATGGGATGCCAATGCCCTACCGCTGCGCCGCCACTCCAGCCCTCATCTTTTGTTTTTTTGTTTTTGTTTTTTTGTTTTTTGTTTTTGTGGTTTTTGGGTCACACCCGGCAGTGCTCAGGGGTTACTCCTGGCTCCATG
>PVKC010050590.1:0-10544 GCA_004027635.1 Crocidura indochinensis
CTTCCTTCCTTCCTTCCTTCCTTCCTTCCTTCCTTCCTTCCTTCCTTCCTTCCTTCCTTCCTTCTCTCCCTTTTAAAAATTTTAGTTTCTGGACCACACCCGGTGGAACTGAGGTTACTTCTGTGCCCCTGTGTGTTTCTCTGTGCTCAGAAATTACTTCTGGCAAGTTCAGGGAACATGGGATGTCTGGGAAATTGAACCCAGGTCAGCCACATGCAAAGCAAACACTACATTGTGCTGACCCCAACCCCTCCCATTTTGAGAAACTTCTCCCTTATTCCACATGACTTGCACCATAGGGCCGACTTAGCCCAGCCAATTGGGTTCCCATGTTCATTAATTTTAGAATGGGTGAATGAACCAAGCTAAGCCAGGAGATTCATCATCTCTGGCACTTTTGTTGAAACTACTGGAAAAAAAGAGTTTTCTTTCATTGGAAAGCTAGTTGTAAAGAACCAAGAAACAGAGTTTCTGGAACCATCTGTGCTGTCACGTCCAAAGTCCCTGCCTGAAAAATGAAGCCAATATAGAGCAAAACAGCTGAGAAATTCAGAGACAGGAATAATCCGATTAGATGTTGGTTGAATTCTGATTGCCACTAGTCACCCACTCACTGGCATTTTGAGTTATGAAGGCTAAATAGTTCAATGTTTTGCTTACGGTAGTTTGAGTTAGATTTTAGACACTTTCTATCAAATGTCTTTACTAATAATATATCTTCTTTTCTTATTTTGGCCCCAGTTCCAGAGTGCCATCCACTCAAAGTGGACTCAGACAATGTCAATTTAGTTACTTGACTACAGGGAGCCTCCACGGTGGTACTGTAAAATCATAGGATTATGTTTGTCCCTCTGATGGCCTCTTCCTCTCACTTGCTATATATTTTCTCATGCATGCCTGTGTGAAAGTGTGTGTGTCCTCTTTCCTCCTACCTTGCTGGATTACTGTAAAGATCAAATGAGATAATGATGCAGGCCCAGTGCCAGCCCCATGCCTGGCACCTACAGTACATCCTCTTTCTCATCCCTTCTCTCCTCATGGTTCAGGATGTAATTTAAAAATCTGTGATGATTTCCAATTTTCAATGCCCTGGTAAATAATGTAAGCTGGAGTATCATTGCCAGAAACTTGCACTCATTTCAATTAATTTTCTATTTTAGAGTGGTATATCTCCAAATCATGGAATAAATTTATGTCACATATGCTTATGCAAATTTGTATTTTTCTTTGGAGCAGACAGCTGAAGTCCTTGTTTTGTTCCATGACGTGGCAACAGAGGCCAAATGTTCCATGTTTTCCCAAATGATTGCTGCCAGCTCTCTCTCCAAATGTCACAATAGATGAAAGCACTTCCCATGGGGATAATCTCCCATGTTGAGTATAACCAGTAAGAATCTCCAAACCCATTTGTATTCCCTCTAATTCTTTCTTTTTTCTTTTTGTTTTTGGGTTACAATGGATAATGCCCAGAAGTTATTATTGGCTCTGCAATCAATATTACTCCTGATGGTATTTGGGGGTCCATATGGGATGCTGGGGATAGAACCAGGGTCAACTGTGTGCAAAGCAAAACCCTACCCTCTGTCTTTTCTTACTGGCCCTATTCTCCTTGTTTCTTTTCTTTTTTTTTTTTATAATATACTTTATTCTTTTTTTTTTTTTTTTTTTTTTTTGGTTTTTGGGCCACACCCGGTGACGCTCAGGGGTTACTCCTGGCTATTCGCTCAGAAGTTGCTCCTGGCAGGCACAGGGGACCATATGGGGAACCGGAGGATCAAACCGCGGTCCGTCCTAGGTTAGTGAAGGCAAGGCAGGCACCTTACCTCCAGCGCCACCGCCCGGCCCCCATATACTTTATTCTTTATTGAAGTTATAAAAATGCTTATAATGAGGTCAGACAATAAAGAGTATACAGAATAAAAATCATTTTCATCCCTACCCAACCATATCCTGTGAAGTGAGCAATATAATCATATTCTTGTATGTCTTCCCACATTTTTCCATATATAGTTTTCCACATTTTCTGAATATTTTTACATATGTAAGCATATCAATTTTTGGGTGGCCACATCCAACAAGCACTAAGCAGTTTAATCCTGGCTCTGCACTCAGAACTTACTCCTGGCATACTTGGGGACCATTTGGGATCAAATTTGGGTCAGTCGCATGCAAGGTAAATGCCATACTTGCTGTGCTATTACTCCACCTTTTACTTATAACAAATTCCTCCTTATAAATCTTGGAGTTGGCCAGTCCTGATCGCCTGCCTCCTGCTGCCATTTCAGGTCTGTGTCTGGGCAGAGATAGGGGCCCTCTGGTTCCTCCCCTCAACCCTCCTTTCCCAAACCACACTGACACTAGTGCATGTACATGAAGACATTTCAATTTATATAATACAGTTCCAGGCAGATTGTATCTAGCATTTCTTTTTCTTAGAACATATACAATTCAAAAATCCTGCTGAACCAAACAATGAATTCATTTGCAATATTTTTAAAAATCATATTTAGTAACCTTGCTTGTTTAGGAAAATAACCTTTAAGCAGATATAACTCTAACCACCTCTTATACAAACATTTCAATCGATCACTTTTTTAAAAACACCTTGAAACTCCAGTATTGCAACCCACAAAATGCAAAGAACAATGGGGAAACTAAGAAGGACACCTGCAACTGGGGATATGGAGAGAAATCCTAGCAAATTTCCAAGTTCACCAAAATGCTTGAGTTTTATAGATAAGGACCTAAAATCAACACTTAATGTTTTAGCAACAGAAATCAAGGAGACACTAGCCTGCAAAATCAAGCATTCTATAGAGGAACAATTCAACTAACTCAAAGAAGAACTATTTCAGAAGATGAGAGAATCCATACAAATGGAACTGAAGGAACTAAAAAAAATGTTAGTAAGTCATAGTAGCAGAATTAAACATGTGGAGAATTGCATAGACAAACGAAGACAAATTACAAGTCAGCAGTGATAAAGAGAGATAATAGCAGAGAGCTTTCCCACTTCTAGAAAGAGACTGCTGTATAAATCTAAGAAGAAAAAGAGTTCCATACAAAACAGACCCTAACAAAACAAAACCAAGACATATTGTAATCCAAATGGCAAAACATAAGACAGAGATGGACTCTTTAAAATGGTAAGGGAGAAGAAAAGCCTCAAGTATAAAGGAAAGAACATAAGAATCAAACCAAATCTTTTATTTGAAACAATCCAGGCAAGAAAAGAATGGAATGACATATTCAAACTACTGAATGAAAGAAACTTTCAACCTAGAGTCTACTATCCAGCAAAACTCTCATTTACATGGGAAGGGAGGGTTAAAAACATTTTCGGAGGGGCCAGAGCGATGGCTCAAGCCTTACACACGCTAACCTAGTACTGACTGTCATTTGATTCCCCAGTGTTCCATATGGCTCCCAAACCAGGAGTGATTTCTGAGTGCATAACCAAGAGTAACCCCTGATCTCATAGCCAGGAGTAACCCCTGAGAATTACTGGGTGTGGCCCCAAAACCAAACCAAACCCAAACAAAAAAAAAACTGAAATGAAAGGAGAGAAATTACGACAGAACCCCAAGAAACCCAAGACATCATGAGAACTTATTATGAACAACTGTACTCAGTTGAGCTAGATAACTTAGAAGAAATGGACAGATTTCTGGAAAAATATCACTCCCAATATGAATGAGGAGGAAGTAGAAAGCCTAAGCAGACCAATCACAAGTAAGGAAATTAAAACAGTAATTAAAAAACTCACCAAGAATAAAAGTCTAGGGCCAGATGTGTTTGCAGGTGAATTTTATTAAACATTCAGGAAAGAGTTACTACTATTGATCCTTAGACTCTTCCAAAACATCTAAGACCTGGGAACCCTCCTTAATACCTTCTATGAAGCTAATATCATGCTCATTTCCAAAGCTGACGAAGATACCACCAAGAGAAAACTACAGACTAATCTCACTAATGAACATGGGGGCAAATATCCTTAACAAAATCTTAGCATACTGATGCGCCAGAGTGGTGACACAAGTGTAAGGCCTGTGCCAGCCTAGGATGGATTACTGTTTGATCCCCCGGGTCCCCCAAGCCAGGAGTGATTTCTGAGTGCATAGCCAGGAGGAACCCCTGAGCGTCACCGGGTATGGCCCCTACTCCAAAAAAAACAAAACAAACAAAAAATTTTAGCGAACTGAATCTAACAACACATCAAAAAATTATACATCATGACCAAGTGGCTTTCATGTCAGGGATGCAAGAATTCTCAATGTATGCAAATCAATCAATATCATACACCACATCAGTAAAGGGAAGGATAAAAACCACAAGAGCACATCATTTGATGCAGAGAAAGCATTTGAAAAAATCCAACACCATTCATGCTGAAAACTCTCAGCAAACTAGAAAGGAAGGAACCTCCTTCGAGATAGTAACAGCAATTTATAAAAAGCTCACAGCCAACATTATTGTTAATGGTAAAAAAACTGAAAGCATTTTCACTAAGGTCAGACACTAGGCAACGTCCACTGTTTCCACTCTTATTCAACATAGTATTAGAAGTTCCAGTAATAGCAATCAGACAAGAGAAAAAAAAATCAAAGGAATATAAATTGGAAAAGAGGAAGTCAAACTAGCTCTATTTGCAGATGACAGGATGATATAAATGGAAAGCCCTAAAGAGTCCATAAAAAAGCTCCTAGAAACAATAAACTAATACAGCAAAGTGGCTCACTACCAAGTCAATACAAAAAAGACTCCAGGGGCTGGAGTGATAGTGCAGTAGTAGGGCATTTGCTTTGCATGTGGCTGATCCAGGACGGACCTTGGTTCAATCCTCAGGGTCCCATATGGTGCTCCAAGCTAGGAGCAATTTCTGAGTGCATAGACAGTAATAATCCCCGAGAGCCACTGTGTGTGCCCCCCCAATAAAGACAGTTGTATTCCTTTATACAAATAACATTTCAGAGAAAAAAATGATCAAAGAGTCTATCTCATTTAAAATAGTGTCCAAAATGATCAAGTACCTAGGAATCAACTTAATAAGAGTGTTGAGAGACCTAGATGAAGAAAACTTCAAAACACTTCAGAAATAAATTGAAGACGACCTAAGGAAATGGAAGAATATTTCATGTTCATGGATTGGAAGAATCAATATCATCATAATGACTATGTTTTGTAAATTACAATATAGATTCAGTGCAATTCCTATTCAAATTCAGACAACATTCTTCAAGGACTTCAAACAATTGATTATAAAGTTTGTGTGGAACCATAAGACTTAGAATAGTCAAATCAATTTTGGAAAAATTTAAGAAACTGGAGAGATCTCATTACCTAATTTGAAGCTCTACTACAAAGCATAGAAATCAAAATAGCATGGTATTGGAACAAAGATAGATTTTTGGACCAATGGATCAGAATAGAATATCCAGTGAAAATTCCCAAGTATATAATCAACTAATCTTTGACAAAGGAGCCAAGAATTTTAAATGGAACAAAGACAGTATATTCAACAAATAGTGTTGGAACAATTGGATAACCACATATAAGAAATTAAAGGTTGATCCATATCTCACACCTTACACAAAAGTCAATATAAAGTGGATTAAAGACCTTAGGATGAGACTCAAATCCATAAAATTCTTAAAGGAAAACGTAGGCCGACTACTCCAAGAGTTAGATCTCAAAGAAATCTTCAATGATACGATGCCAATGGCAAGAGCTGTAACATTAAACCTTCAAAAATGGAACTACAGCAAACTAAAAAGTTTCTGTATGGCAAGAGAAACACGAAATAAAATTAGAAGATAGTGGGTCTGGAACCATAGTGCAGTGGAAGGGCATTTTCGTTGCACGCAGCTGACCTAGAATGGATCTGGGTTTGATCTTTTGGCATCTCATATGGTACCCCCAAGCCAGGAGCAATTTCTGAGTGCATAGCCAGGGGAAACCCCTGAGAGTCATCAGTGTGGCCTAAAAGAAAAAAAAAGGTAGCTAACTGAATGGGAGAAAATATTTGCACTCAATGAATCAGACAAAGATTTATATTTAGAATATACAAATTACTCAGAGAGGTTAACTCCACAAAACCTAAAAACCTTATCAAAAATGGGGAGAGGAAATGAACAGACACTTCTCTGAGGAAGACCAACAGATAGACAACAGTCACATGAAAAAATGTGACTTATCATCACTTATCATTAGGGAAATACAAATCAAGACAGCAATGAGATATCATCTTCCACTAGTGAGGATGGCATATGCATATTGCTGGCATCTTAAACACTGGATACTATCTCTGTTGGCAAGGATGTGGTGAGAAAGGAACTCTCTTCCACTGTTGGTGGGAATGCTGCCTGTCCAACCTCTATGGAAAACAGTATGAAGGGTTCTCATTAAACTCAAACTTTAGCTGCTATATGACTCAGCAATCCCCCTTTTGGGTATCTATCCCCAGAACAGAAAAACATTCATCCAAAAGGATGTTTGCACAGCACTATTCATTGTGGCACTCAGTACAATAGGTAAGACTGGGAATCAATCTAGATATCCAATGACAGATTAGTGGATCATGAAGATGTGGTACATATATACGATGGAATACTACTTAGCTATAAGGAATGATGCAATCACACAATTTGCACCAACATGAATGGAACTAGAAGATATTATGTTAAATGAGGTAAGTCAGAAGGAGAATGAGAAATACAAAATGATATCACTTATGGGGCCCGGGAGATAGCATGGAGGTAAGGCATTTGCCTTTCATGCAAAAGGTCATCGGTTCGAATCCCGGTGTCCCATATGGTCCCCCGTGCCTGCCAGGAGCAATTTCTGAGCATGGAGCCAGGAGTAACCCCTGAGCACTGCCGGGTGTGACCCAAAAAAAACTAAAAAAAATGATATCACTTATATGTGATATTTAGAATAACTGCATGAAGAAAAACAATAGTCTAAATGTTACTCTGTTGGCCCCAGAGTATAATGAGAAGGAAAAAACTGAGTGGAAGAGGAGAAACACTAAAGCACTATTCCCTTTTATATTTCAAAGAGACCTGCAGCAACAGATCAGCTGTTTAGATTGAGCAAGTATTCAATTTCTTTATCAATGTGTATAATAATGTTCTAATGCTTTTATTCAGAGAAACAGGTGCAGAATGCATTTGGAAGCTATGGATGCCTACTATAGTGCTCACTATAAGAATTTTTTAGTGGGGCCTGAGAGATAGCACAGTGGTAGGGTTCTGAGTTCATGTTAGATCCAGGTTATAGGGATTGTTTAGATTGTTATTTTTACCTCTATGCGCACCAGTAGTATCATGTGACATTGTTACTTTTTTTGCATAGGCACATTAAAATGAGGAAATCTTACATATAGAAAGAAGTTCTTATCTAATACAAATAGAAATTCATAAATTTTATATTTCAGGGGGTCATTCACCCTGAATATTTGTCATAGTGATTTGACTTAGGCTTCAGTCAATCAGCCAAAAAGCCATTTACCCCTGAATTTTGGATCCCATCTTTGCAACCGGTATGGTTTTCAGCATCAGCACCAGGAATCCAGGAATCAAACTTCTATTGGGGAAGCCCTAATTCTGCCATGTCACCGACTTGCTTCAGAGTGGGTTCATATGACACGCTGACAACTTGGAAACAGCAACAACTTGCTTTCAGGGCAGGTTTCCTTGCATTGCCACTTAATAGTGAAGTAAAACTAGAAGATGCTCCACAACAGCCTAAGTTCGACATAGGATCTGTGCAAAAACCAAGATCTCTAACTACAGAAGACTATGGTAATTGTGATTGAGAAGAACTTTTCCTGGGGCCATGAAGAAAGACTTTGGGGTTAGATAACTTAGTATGCCCAGAGTCTGTATCTGGTCTTATATCAGGATGCTTCGTGGGTTGGGACAAACTGTTTTTAGGCCAAAGGATTTTCCCTTTCTATTTTCCCAACTTTTGCTGTGCCTATGCAAAAAACTGGCATCCCCTTTTTTGTCTTTTAAATAGGAGCTCCTGCCTTTTACATAGAACCTTGGAACATGGATTACTTTGTTTTACTTCATATTTTTGTATTTTTTCTATAAAATTAAGAAGAAAAAAAAGAAAGAATGGGACCAGAGACTAAGTGGTCTCAGGTTCATTGGTGGAGAAATAAAGGACAAAATTAAATATCAAAGCCAAAATCAACAACAATAGAATCAAGAGTCCTAAACCCTAACAATATAAACTTAAAATGAGGCTGTTATACTGACAGGCAGGGGGCAAAATGTGGTGGCTTAGTATGCACTCTGGGAACATTGACAAGGTCAACAGCAATGGTGGGAATGGCCCTGATTCACTGTATATCTGAAATCCAGCCCTGAAGAAATTTGTAAATCACAATGGTTCAATAAAATAAAATTTAAATAAAGAAAAAAAAAGAGCATGAAACAAACAGACAGAAAAACAAAAACAACCTTGGAGTTATACCCAGAGGTGCTCAGGGATCACTCCTAGTTATTTCTGCGCTCAAAGATCAGTCTTGATGGAATTCAGAGAATTATATGAGATACAGGATTTAAATTGGATTCAGAGGTGTGCAAGGCAAGTGCCATAACCACTATGCTGTCTCACAGCCCCACTGGCTAGTCCCTTTAAGTATTTAATACAAAATAAAGTATGTTCTGCAATTATTGGCTTTTGTTTTATATATATATATTTTTTTTACTCTGGTGCACAGTGTTGGGGATTGAACTCAAATTCTCCATAAGCAAGTCATATACTCATATTCCACATCCTCAGCTCTTCTTGTTGGTCTCAAAACTTATAACCACACTCTTTATATTTTTTATTTATTTTTTTGGGGGGCCACACCTGGTAACGCTCAGGGTTACTCCTGGCTATGTGCTCAGAAATTGCTCTTGGCTTGGGGCCGGGAGATAGCATGGAGGTAAGACGTTTGCCTTTCATGCAAAAGGTCATCAGTTTGAATCCCGGTGCCCCATATGGTCCCCCGTGCCTGCCAGGAGCAATTTCTGAGCATGGAGCCAGGAGTAACCCCTGAGCACTGCCGGGTGTGACCCAAAAACCAAAAAAAAAAAAAAAAAAAAAAAAAGAAATTGCTCTTGGCTTGGGGGACCATATGGGACACTAGGGGATCGAACTGCAGTCCATTCTAGGCTAGTGCTGGCAAGGCAGGTGTCTTACCACTTGTACCATCGCTCCAGCCCCCTAAAATGACTTTTATTCAGGGGAACATTTGGTATTCTGTTACAACCTATATGTTACATTAGAGAAATATACATTATATGAATATTTGCTTAGTCAGTCTGTATATCAAACAAGAAGCTATTTTAATGTATTTTCTTGCATTAACTGAACCCTATTTGAAAAGCACTTTGCAGTGAATGTTGGGCCAATTATAGATAGAAGCCCTTCCTCGTTTCAGACCTTCCTTGCTGAATGATTTTTCTTGCCCTTGTTATACTCTTGGCGCCCTAGCTGCCTCCACAGTCACACAAAGTGGTTAGAGCTAATAGACTTTGAAGTTTGATAAATGGGATCGTCAGTCTCTGTAGCCCACTGATGTGGGTCAAAGCCTATGCCTGTTAAATGACCTCAACGATACTGTGTATACAGTAAGTACTTAATTCAAATGAAATTAGAATAATAAATCCAGTAGTCAAAGGATTCCTTTGAAGTTCAGGTCACTTTAGAGTCACCTGAGAAAAATGAAATGGTTTGAATTTCCCCAAACCTTACCTTAATAGTTAGTAGGCCTATTAAAACTATTAAAACTTTCTCTAAAGTGTTAGAATAGAGACTGGAAAGATAGTACATGTGTGAAGGTACTTGCCTGATGCATGCCTTAACCTGGTTTGAAATCTTTGTACCACATATCAGCACCATCAGGAGTGATCTTTGAGCATAGAGCCAGTAAGCCTTGAGCATCACTGGATGTGGCCCAACATATCTTTTACACTCCAAATAAAACAAAATAAAAACCTGCTAAAATTAATTTTCTACTGCATTAATTCCATAATTTTTTGTGGGACAAGTACAACTTAGCCTTGAAAGACTATCATGAAGATGAAAGGAAAAGAAATCAGGAGACCAGAGTGAGACTTTCAAAGATGTTTCAAAGGTCACCTCAGGAGCATAAAGCATCCAGTCTGCCAGAGGACCTCAACAGTTGTGGATTAGAGGAACTAAGAACAGGTTTGAGCTGATGGGGTCAGACTAGGGTGGGAAAGAATGGGACAAATGACTCTTGTTCCATAACCTTCAGAGACTCCTATCTTTGCTGAGAACTTATTCCTGAACCCCAAACTTTAGGACATGACATTCCCATGAGCAGTTCTAGGATATGATCTCATGGCACCCTTGATGAAATTGAAAGGATGAAGTGAAAGAAGGAAGGCTGGAGCGGTGGCACAAGCGGTAGGGCATTTGCCTTGCACGTGGCTGACCTAGGACGGACCAAGGTTCAATTCCCCAGTGTCCCATATGGTCCCCAAGCCAGGAACGATTTTTTTTTTTTTTTTTTTTTTTTT
>PVKC010050591.1:0-10549 GCA_004027635.1 Crocidura indochinensis
CCACCTTTGGTCCTGGATCGGCTGCTTGCAAGGCAAACGCCACTGTGCTATCTCTCCGGGCCCACCCTGGTTTTCTTGATATTGAGATATGATTTGTGGCAGAGAGGTCTCGGTAGAGTTCTTGAGCTGGAGGTCCTTTTGGGGCTGTCCGGTATCATACAACAGTCCATGTTAGGGAGAGGTGAGAAGGAGGGTCACAGAGCATGAGTCATCAGCTGTGTTGGTTGTAATTTCTTGATGGGGACGAGGTATGGATCTGAATGGTTGCCCCTTCACTTGAGTGCTAGGTAATGGCTTATTGGGGTAGAAAGGTGGTCCTTATGCCTAATGGATACAGTACTGAGATGCCAACTTAGTTGTTCACCCTTTGTATCCAAGAAACCCTGTGGACAGAAAAGCTGACAGGTTATTTTAAATATAGTAAGATTAAGGCATAAAACATATTGTTATGAAATGCTTCCTCTGGAGTCACTGATTTTCCATCATATTAATTACATGTAATCCTGTATAAGATCCCTGCAACATTATAGGCCTTTGTAGTAAAAGACTGATGACATACCTGTTCTCTCTACACTGTTGTTTCTGCTGTTGCTTGTTTCTTTATAGAATAATGTGTAGCCAAGGCTTTGAGTTGTTCCTCTTCTACTTGTTTTGAGCACTACTCCCCAGTAAATGTTGACAAATACAGTGATTGGAATTTCTATCCTGTTAAACCATTGAATTTGTTCATGGAGTATTACATGTCTGTATGGTGTATATTCTAGGTACTTCAGTATAGTACTATCTAGCGCTATCTTCAGAATAATGCTTATCTTTCATCTTAAGGCTTACTTCATTTAACATAATATTTTGTAGATCTATCCAAATTGCTGCAAAGTCTATGATTGTATCATTTCTAACTGCTATGTAGTATTCCATTGTGTATACATGCCACATCTTAATTATCTAATAATCTGTTTTTGGACATCAAGGTTGGGTCCAAGTCTTGGCTATTGTACTGAGTGCTGCAATTAATAGTGGGGTGCACATACTTTGGGATGAATGTCCTTATGACTTGGGAATATATACCCAGGAGAGCTATTGCAGGGTCATATGGCAGCTCAATTCTGAGTTTACTGAGCACTCTCCAGACTGTTTTCCATAGTGATTGGACCAGGAGACTTTCTTATCAGTAGTGGATGAGAGTTCCTTTCTTACCACATATGTACCAACAGAGATTGGCCCCATTATTTTTGATGTGAGCCATCCTCACTGATGCAAGTTGCTAGTTTATTGTTTTCTTGATTTGATGATTTCACTCATTGTTATGATGAGTGAAATCATCAAATCAAGAAAACAATGAAGGTGAGCATGTTTTCATGTGTCTGTTGCACATCTTTTGGTCTTCCTCAGAGAAGTGTCTATTCATTTCTTCTCCCCATTTTTCTATGGCTATATTAGATTTTGGGGGCTCAGCTTTCTGAGTGCTTTCTATATTATGGATATTAGCTCTTTATCTGACATGTTGATTGGAGACTGATTTAAAAGACAGTGAAGGAACAGAACTATTAGAACTGTAAAGGAAACCTCGCATAGGTTTCATTCTTTGACCTGTGCAGATACCAAGATCTCTAGATACAGAGGTCTGATTTTTATCACCCAAGATGGAGCAGAAATCTTCCATACACTACAAAAGGACCTAGGGGAGAGTAAACAAACATGCAAGGAGTCTGTAGTTATTCCCATACTTCAAGGGTAGAGAAACCTTGTATTTCTTAGGCCAAGGGATTCCCTTTTTAAGTTCCCCAATATTTACTGAGAAGAGAAGCAGCACAAAATAAATTTTTTTGTTTTGATATTGTCGTTGTTCTCATTCTTTTCTTTTTTGTGTTTGTGCTCTGTTTTGATCTTATTTCAGGACCATGGTTATTATGTAGTGCTTGTCTTTATTGCTGTAGTGCTCATTGGATTTTTTGTTTGATTTTTCTTTTTGTATTGTTGTGGCATTTCTCTTCCTTTTTTTATCCTTTCTTCTCTCAAACCAATATTTAAAGTCTCTAGAAGGACTCTGTCCATTTTCGCCTTGTTTGATATTTGCCCCATTTTATTTCTTTTCTTCTCTTCAAACAGAACCACATAACTTGAACCATCTTGTTCTGCCTCTCACATTGAGGGGGAAATAATGGAGTATACCAAGACCAAACAGCTGTAAGATCACTAAGTAGTAAGAAAATGATCAGACTTAAATATTAAATCAAAAGCCAACAACAACAGAATGGATACCCGACCTATAACAAGCTGGATACAGAGGAAACCACTTATACTAGTAGCCCCGGGGGGGGGGTGGTAGAAGGAGGGGGATATGGGATGCATACTGGTAATGGGGGTAGAGGGAGGACAATTTTGGTGGTGGGAATTCCCCTGTTTCAATGTTAATATGTACCTAAAATATTACTGTGAGAGATATGTAATCCACTTTGGTCAAAATAAAAATTATTATTATACAAAAAAAAATAGAAAAGAAAAGGAACGAAAAAACACTCCTAGCTTGAGGGACCATATGGGATGCTGGGATTTCAAACCACATTCTCCCTTAGGTTAGCACATGTAAGACAAATGCCCTACTGATTGTGTCACTGCTGTGGCCCCAGATACTGTATTTCTAAGTCCCACATAAACAGGTCCAAAGCAGGTAGGGTAGTTGTAAAGTTTTAATAAGCAAACCAGTTTGGACAGAACCATAGAATCAGTCTGTGCCTGGAGGTATCTCTGAGTCAAAATCAGAAATGCTCTTTTATTAAAAACAGAACTTAAAATGCACAGGAGGGGGAAGTTCAAGAGAAACAAAAGTACCTATCCAAGCAGGGTTTTACATATCAAAGAAGAGATTTAGGAAAAAAGGAAGATGAGGTAATCTTTAATAGCTGTTGTCATCTTACACAGATTCACTGCTTGTAGGGTAATAGCCTTTCCCTTTGTGCTATGCCTTTAGCCCTTATAATAAATCTGTCTTTAGCAACACACTATGATCTTCTGCACCTAGTGACCATAATTCTAAGGATTAAATGGAAAAGAGGCCCAGAAGTTGCAAAGTGAGGACAGATTGTACCAAATCTCTATCTTATGATAGGATTATCCCAAAGCCTAAGGGACTTTCTATTTATACTCAAGTATAAGCCGAGTTTTTTGGCACAAAATTTGTGCTGAAAACCCCACACTCAACTTATACTGGGGTCATACAGGTTATTTGATTCAGTAGGCACAACTGAATCAAATGCACTTTGTCTCCAATAGTCTTCTGCCATCTGCCGAAGGGAGCGGTGTTTCAAATCAGTTCACAAGTCTTGGATGAGCTGAAGAGGTAGGCAGCTGAACTGTACTGTGTGCCACTGAACTATTTATCCCACAATATTCTGCGCTTTGTATGAGATCAACAGCAGTGATAATTATCTCTGTGAACTCAGTGATGATGACAATGTCTATGCTGATACTCTAACAGCTAAAGCTAGAGCTTCAATTACAGCTGAAGCTCTGGAAACACAGATGATGAGGAGGAGGAGGAATTCATTTTTGAAGACTCTTTTTAACCTTTGTGATTCAGCTTTATTACCTGTTAAGCTACAGTTTTCTGCACTTTATTTAAAGTTTTAAAGTTATTGTTGCTAGTTTACAGTTTTTCTTTACCAGTAAATATTAAAAATATTTAACCTACTGATTCCTCAATCATTGTAAATGTTTTGGGTATATATTTTTATTTTTTAAATTTACCAGTGGCTGCTGCATTTTCCACCTCAGCTTGTACTCGAATCACTAAGTTTTCCCAGTTTTTAGGGTAAAATTAAGAGGGGTCAGTTTATAGTTGGGTAGGCTTATACTCGAGTATGTACTCTAACTATTTGTACTCAGTGACCCATAGTCAGATTTTCTAGTAATTGTGGGCAACTGAAGTAACTTTCAGCTAAACTGAAAGCTTTGGATTTATGATTGAAAGCATTATGTAATTGAATTGTTTTATAGCTAATTCAAAGATAATGATTATTCTAGCTGGTATTTTATGTTACATAGTCTTAAAATCTTGATAATACGTATTTTTCATTTTTTGCTTTGATGTGGTACTGAAGTTTTTGCAGCATGCCATAATTTTCCTTAAAGACATTTCCTTGTTTAGTTTTCTATATTTCCACTGGGTTCTTGAAAATTTTAATTCAATTTTTCATATGTGATTTGGATTATATTTAAGCAGTCTGGCCAATAATCCATATTAATATACTGATTGCATTAAATTATATTTATGGAAACTATAATATAAACATAATTGGCAGATAATTGTTAAATATGATAATCAGTAATTGAACTTAATCAAAGGAAATATGTTTAATTATTATCAGTACCATAAAATTACCTTTATATTTTCTATTTTTATGGTCTACTGCCATTTTATTTTATATTTTTAATGATTTTTTTGTTTATTTGGTCACACCAGGTGACACTCAGGGGTTACTCCTAGCTATGTGCTCAGAAATCACTCCTGGCTTGGGGGACCATATGGGATGCCGTGGTATCGAACCATGGTCCATCCTAGGCTAGTGCACTCAAGACAGATGTCTTACTACTTGCACTGCCACTCCAATCCCTATATTGTAATTAAATTTATTGGGTATGCATATATTTATAATGATATTTAATTTCATTCTTTGGAGAGAGGGACTGGAACTCCTGGAGGTGCTTAGGGTTTACTCTTGATTATGCTCAGGGGTCACTATTGGCAAACTTGTGGGACCAAATGGAATGCCAGTGCCAGGATTTAACTGAAGTTGGTAGAATAAAATGCAAATGCTTTAACTACTGTATTATAATTATGCCCCAAGGTTTTCAATAAAAGAAAATTGTCCTACAATTATTTTTCTTATTATACTTCATGGCTTGTTTTATATTTAATTTGTTATATATTCCCAATATCAGACAAATCTGATGTAGATTTTATTCTTTAGAAAAAAGTCTTCCTTATTTTATTTATTTACAGAAGTCTTTTTCTTCTTCCTTTTTCATCTTTGATATTTCCTTTATATATTAAAATTCACTCAGAATTGCTTATGTTAGACATTTTAAATATTTTTCTGTTTATTCTGTCTTTACCAATTCGACCAGGATTTTCTGAATTGCTGTTGCCAAGTTTTTTGTTTTGTCCTGTCATAGATAGACAATGAATATTTCTCATTCCCTAATTTTGCTCAACACCACCAACAAATGAATTTTATTTAGGTATTTATCATTAATATTATTACTATTATTTAATTTATGGGCCATATGTGGTGGCACACAGGTTCCTTTTGGCTCTGTGCTCAGGGATTACTCTTGGCAGGCTTGGGTGAGATGGGCCTGTTCATCAGAAGTAATATGAACACTCTGATGGTATGGATACATATACATATGGGATGGTAGGGATGGCATGGTCAGTTGCATGCAAGGCAAATGCCCACAAACCCACTCATGCATTTTAGGTGATATTCATCGTTCACAGAAAAGTTTCTTCACTCTTCTGAAAATATTTGTCTAATAACTTATCTTCTATATGTTGTAGTTAATTCATCATCTACCTGATGAATTTCTCCTCATTAAAAAACCTTATATATGTGACACCTTTTGAGTCAAAGCTCTTCGTTAAAAATATCTTTCAGGGCTGGAGTGGTGGCACTAGAGGTAAGGGTCTGCCTTGCCAGCGCTAGCCTAGGACAGTACGCGGTTTGATCCCCCGGTATCCAATATGGTCCCCCAAGCCAGGAGCAACTTCTGAGCATATAGCCAGAGTAATCCCTGAGCGTCACCGGGTGTGGCCGAAAAACCAAAAAAAAAAATTATCTTTCATTTATGAAGACCCAACATTAGTCTTGAAGCAGAAACCATTTGAATTTGAAATATATGTCAATCCTAAAACATGTAAAATTTATACTCTTTTAATCTAATGATATTTGATAAAAATAAGAACATGATAATTAGAATTCTAATATATATGCCTGATAGAAAAAATTATGAAAAGAAAGAAAACTACATTTTTTTCAAATTATAAAAGGGCTAAATACAAAGCATACATTTTATTTAAAAAAGGATATGGCTAAGTGTAATGAGAAAGAAGATGAAAATGAGACCAGAGAGTCCAGTTTCCAAAAGAATTAATAATAAAAGATACACAGCAAGTGCAAATATATAAATATGTGGAAGATTTAGGGTGGACAGAAAACTTTAACATATATGTATATGTACATATATATTTATATCTGGTTTTAGAGGTTCGGGGCCACACTCGGTGGCACTCAGGGGTTACTCCTGGCTCTGTGCTCAGCAATCAGTTCTGGCAGGCTCCAGGAACTTAACAGAAACACAATTTATCACATGTAAAGAAATTAGTACCTAACATGATTTGATTTTAAATGGCTACACGAATAGAAGAAATTATTGAAATAAATTTCTCAGAATTCTAAAAGAAACTCATTGACATGCTGTGTATAATTATGTCTGAGAGTAGAATGAGAATGTATATAGATATGGCAAGGCTGTAATATTTTTATTAATTCTTGATTCAGAAAATTGTATATATAGTATGCTTTGGCAAAACAGAATGAAATAAGAGAGAGGAAATGAGACATCTAGAAACATGTGACCAAAGAATCATGAAGTTTCAAGGTTTACAGTCTTTCTGTAGAACTGAATAAGCATTTATAAAATAGAAAGGACAGTTAAATTAAAACAGGCAGAAGGAAAAAAGAAAATATTTACTGGGGTACAGTAGTGTACAAAAAACTAAAAAATTAACTAGTATTGTTATTTTAGTATATATCATATATGTCTATGCAAAAATCCACTATACTATGTATCATTAATAATATTTTTGATATTTACTATTAAAAATAACTTAAGGAGTTTTATTTTATATTTTGTTGATATGGAGTAAGCTAGAAGGCAATACTTATAAAAGCCACCATATATAGCTACTTCCATTTTAACTGGAGCCCAATAATAATTTTGGAGCTAAATATTTTTTAAATTATAGTATTAAATATATGGAAATAGAAATACAGGTGAAAGTTCTCAAGATTTTAAGAAATTATCTTGAAAGTAAAATAGTACTTGGTTTGGAGAGTATCCTTATTTGGATGGGTAGCACACCCAACAGTGTTTAGGGCTTCTTCCAGGCTTTACTTTCAGGAGTCACTGTCATCCTATTAGTTCTCTGGTACACTACATACTGTCTAGGATTGACTCTATCTATGTTAGTTGACTGGAGGGCGAGCTCTTTGCTTGCACACTAAACTATATCTCTGACTCCAGTACTTTTACTAATATTTAATTTCTTATTAATCTTATGTGACATAAATGTAAAAATATAAACACTATTATGAAGAATACTAAAATAAGAATACATGTTGGGTATGGAATATATGTTAAGGCACATTAAGCAAATCTAGACAGCTATATTCAAGTAAAGCAGTGTATTATTTCTATCTCTCTGTCCTTAAAGGCCAATTTATTTCTAGTAGAAAGGCCTATCTTTTTTACTATAGAATAAATCATTTGTACAAAGCAAAATTGCTTCCTGCAGTTTTATGTTTTACACAATGCTATATAACAAACTCCATATTCATAATGTAGTTATGTAATGCCTCAGAATTATAATAACACTGATTTTATTTAAGACTAAATATTATCATGATATACTTTCTCCTTAGGCTAATTTAACAGGATTATTCTCAGTAAGAATATCAACTGTGCATATGTCAGAACGCTTTCTGATGTTTTATGTATGAATCTGAGGCTAGTTCTGAGAATGAAGTTTATAGAGTCATTAAAGGGAAATGTTCCAGTTTACTAGAAGTTTTTATGTTCTATTCATTTAAAATGCAAAATGTAGAATGATTTTATGGTTTGACTTTTAAAGCATGTTTATCCACTATAAACATTGCTAGTGATTCTGTAGTTTTCATCAAATAAGACATTCTGCTATATTCTTTTAATTACACTCTGGTATTCTATAAGAAAATGCCCTCAAATAAGATTCATTAGAATTGGTAAATTTGACAATTACAGTGGAAAATTTTCACTTGATTATAGGAAACTTTTTTCTAACAATTAAAATTAAACAAGATAAAGTTTCAAGGATTCATCAAATCTGTCACATTTTTCCTTTTAACATGTTAATGTTCAACTAAACATTAAGCTTAAAGCATAAAAGGATACTTGGAGCAAAGCTATTCATTGCTAATCAAAAAGAACTTGATCTTCCTTTGGAAAGGTTCCTAGAAAAGTGAATTAGAGCAGATTTTTTGGCTACCTTTGCACATGAGTTTCTTGAGAGTAGTGGCAGAAATCAATGATTTCCTTAAATAAAACACTCCAAGGACAGAGGAAATCAGAGCCTGGCGGAGTTCCTAGAATTTGTTTTTTTTGCTTTTATGATCATTTTTTAGCAAGTACTTTCAAAGTCAAGTCCTCTTTCCTAAATTTATAATAAAAAGAAATAAAAACGTAACTTGCACATAAAATCTGAATCTTAAAGTTATTATTATCTTGATGTTATCAAATTTTTATATTTGTCTCTGATTTATGAGTTCTTTAATATCTATAATGATTTTCTTCAGTTTTAAATGAATTTATTCATGTAACTATCACTTTATTCTAATTTCAAACTGTTATATTCACACAAGCTTATATGATACATATTATTCATCAATTACCATAGCTAATTGTGGCTATACAATTCTTAGGAATAACCATTGCTAAATTTGAAGTATACTTTATTTCTGTCTCTATGTTGAACATTTCTGAGACACTAATGGAATATATCAGTGATGCTTCTAAGTCAAATCCATTTATATTGTAGCCCACGATGAATATTCTGACATAACAGCTACTAAATAACAAATAACTCTAGATAAGAAAAATAATGATATTGACAATGGCTATAAATGATAAAATCATAATAGATATGGCTAATAGCATGGAGGCAAATTTTGGCATCCCATATGGTCCCTCGTGCCTGCCTGGTGCGATTTTTGAGCATAGAGCCAGGAGGAACCCCTGAGCACTTCTGGGTGTGACCCAAAAACCAAAAAAAAAAAAACATAATTAAATGGGTTTACGATTTTTTAATTATTTTTCAGGCAATATCCAGCAGTTATCAGGGTTTACTCTTGGTTCTTTGCTCATGTATCACACTTGGTGGGATGGGCTCAGGTGGCATATATGGTACACTGGATAAAACACAGATCAGCATTGTGCAAGGCAAGCAACCTACCAATCTTACTGTTATGTTACTGGTATGTTTTTCTCTTAACTTTTTTTCTAATATTCAATGTTTTACAGTAAATTATTAGAATCATCTCAAATTTCTTACCCAAGATTTGCTATAATGTTAAACTCTGACTGTTCAACTCAAAAACATATGCTTTTAAGACCAAATTATATGTGTCTATTATTTCTTACATTTGACACATGAGGTAGTTAATATGTGGCTCTTTGATAACAAATACAGTCTTACTGACAGTTATTCTATTCTCTATGGATTTGAGAACATTGTTTATATTTTGCTTATATTTAGAAAGTTGCTTAATTTGCATGCTGCATACTTTTATTATATCAAGAAAAATAAGTGCACGTGCCTTAAAATAGCTAATTTTTGCTGGTGGACTAAATTTCTTTCTTTCTTTCTTTCTTTTTTTTGCTTTTTGGGTCAAACCCGGCAGTGCTCAGGGGTTACTCCTGGCTCCATGCTCAGAAATTGCTCCTGGCAGGCACGGGGGACCATATGGGGCACTGGGATTCAAACCGATGACCTTTTGCATGAAAGGCAAAGGCCTTACCTGCATGCTATCTCCTGGGCACCTGATGGACTAAATTTCATCAACTATTAATAATATTTTCATTAAATCAAAATGTATTGGTTTTTATTAAATTTGTTATTTGGTTTTTTTTGTTTGTTTAATTCTAAGTGGGTCCAAGACATATATCTGATCAGAAGTCATAAATCACATTGAGCAAATTGTAAGCAAAATGCTTCCAGATTTATATTTTAAAGGCATCTTCATTATAACACTGGCAATTGTAACAAGTTCACAATAAACAAGGATGCTATATCAAATTAAAGTGACTTAAAAAAGAAAAAGTAACATGAACTAAAATTAAAAGACAGGTAACTGGGGCCAGAGTGGAAGCACAGTGGAAGATAGCTGACCCAGGATGGATAGAGGTTAGATCCCCAGCATCCCATACAGTCCCCCATGCCAGAAGTGATTTGTGAGCTTAGAGCAGGAGTAACCCCTGATTGTCACTGGAAGTGCCCCCCAAAAATAAATAAAAAATAAAGACAAGTAGCTTATGGGGAAAACTGTTTACACTTCACACTTCAGATAAAGGCCTATATCCAGAATATGTAAATTTTAAATAATATCAACAACAACTATTTAAATAAACCTTATCAAAAAGTGAGGAGAGGGTCCGACGAGGTGGCACTAGAGGTAAGATGTCTGCCTTGCAAGCGCTAGCCAAGGAAGGACCGCGGTTCGATCCCCCCCCCCCC
>PVKC010050592.1:0-10554 GCA_004027635.1 Crocidura indochinensis
CTGGCAGGCACGGGGGACCATATGGGACACCAGGATTCGAACCAACCACCTTTGGTCCTGGATCAGCTGCTTGCAAGGCAAACTCCGCTGTGCTATCTCTCCGGGCCCCTGCCTTCCATTCATAAGGACTCCGGGCATCCCATATGATCCTCCATGTCTGCCAGGGGCTATTTCTGAGCATGGAGCCAGGAGTAACCTCTGAGCGCTGTCCGGAGTGACCCAAAAACAAAAGCAAAAAAAAAAGTGTTGTCCCTAGCAAGTGCTTGTGCAGGCACCATAGCTAGAGGGGTGCACACCTTGGAAAGTGTCACTGTCCATGTGTGAGCACTGAAACAAGATGTGTGATCCCCAAAGAGCAGCACAACCCAAGTGTGCCAGCCCTATAGCCAGGTGTGTGACTCCTGACACTGCAACAACAAGGGGCTGGGAGGGCAGACCTTTTGTTTTTGTTTTTGTTTTTTTGGTTTTTGGGCCACACCTGGCGGTGCTCAGGGGTTACTCCTGGCTGTCTGCTTAGAAATAGCTCCTGGCAGGCACGGGGGACCATATGGGACACCGGGAATCGAACCAACCACCTTTGGTCCTGGACCAGCTGCTTGCAAGGCAAACACCGCTGTGCTATCTTTCCGGGCCCCTTTTGTTTTTTTTTGTTTGTTTGTTTGGTTGGTTTTGGTTTTGGGTCACACCCTGTGTATTTGGTTACTTTTGATTTTGCACTCAGGAATTAATCCTGGAAATAAATGCTCAGAGGACTGTATTGGTTGCTGGGAATCAAACCTGAGCTGGCTGCATACATGTCGAGCTCCCTACCTATTGTGCTATGGCTCTGGCCCTAAGGGTGTAGTTTTATTTATGCATTTTAATTTGTATTTTATTTATGTAGTTCTATTAATATATTTACTCTAGCATTGAATAGCCATACTCATACTCATACTCCCAGCCTGTAGGTTGTTTATGGAGTAGTGGCTTTGGAAGCCCATAGGGGTGGAAGAAGTCAATGTATATTATTTTATTTCATCTTTAACAGATAATGGCAATTCTTGCTCAGATATTGACAAGCTGCAAACAAAGTGTACTCCTACTACAGTGGTCCACTACAGTGGACAAGGCACTTACTTGCATGCACATGAACCAGGTTCAATCCTTGGCACCATACATGGTCCCCCAATCTCTGAGCTCAGAGTCAGGGGTAAGCCCTGAGCATCTTCTAAGCCCTAAGAACTCTGTGTGTGGCCCAGAAACCAAAATCAACAATAAAAACACAAATATTCGGGGCCGGGCGGTGGTGCTGCAGGTAAGGTGCCTGCCTTACCGCGCTAGCCTTGGACGGACCACGGTTCGATCCCCCGGTTCCCATATGGTCCCCCGTGCCTGCCAGGAGCGACTTCTGAGCGCATAGCCAGTAGTAACCCCTGAGCTCACTGGGTGTGGCCCAAAAAACAAAAAACAAAACAAAAAAAAACACACACACACAAATATTCCTAGGCTTTTTGTGTATGTATGTCTGAAAGCACAATAATGCACTGGTGAATGGATGTCTATATGCAGATATGTGTTTATCAATGCACACATATGAATACTACTTACATATATAGTAGCATATGTATATTACTTGTAGATTGTGAAAACAGTAAAGAGCCTCACAGGAGGTCTAGTGTTAAAATAGCTTTCATTTCAATGGTGGGTAATTTGGCTAATAATGACCTCAAAGACTGACACCTTTTCATCTTTCAGCTCTGCTGTTTTTAATGTATTTGCTAAAGTCTTTGGGTTCGAAAAAAATAGGTGTAGTCACTCTAGACATTACATT
This sequence comes from Crocidura indochinensis, assembly GCA_004027635.1. Lineage (NCBI taxonomy): Eukaryota > Metazoa > Chordata > Mammalia > Eulipotyphla > Soricidae > Crocidura > Crocidura indochinensis. The sequence goes on from PVKC010050592.1 coordinate 1,811, forward strand.
TGCACGAAACAGAGGTAGAGAAAAGATCTCAGAAAATGCTTGGATTTCCCTTACTGATAAGAATTGTCATATTCTTTTTTTGTTCTTCCTGGTTTCTGGACCACATTCGGTTGTGCTCAGACCTTACTCCTGGCTCTGCACTGAGGAATTACTCCTGGTTGTGCTCAGGGGACCATATGTAGGAATAAAACTGAAGTGGTCATATGCATAGTAAGTACACTACCTGCTTTGATATTGCTATGCCCATGCCACATTCTTAGAATTTTACTAACTAGGAGCATAATTCTGTCTTGAACTTAGGTTAGTTAAGATTTATCTATAATAGGGCTGGAGAGATAGCATGGGGTAAGGCATTTGCCTTGCATGCAGAAGGTCAATGGTTCGAATCCCAGCATCTCATATGGTCCTGAGCCTGCCAGGAGTGATTTCTGAACATAGAGCCAGGAGTAACCCCTGAGTGTTGCTGGGTGTGACCCAAAACCAAGCAACCAAGCAAATAAAAACAAAAAAGATTTATCCATAATAGTGACTGGAGCAATAGCACAGTGGTAGGAGTTTTGTCTTGCATGCAAGTGAACTGGGATGGACCCAGATTCGAGTCCCGACTACCCATATGGCTCCCGAGTCTGTCAGGAGTGATTTCTGAAAGCAGAGCCAGGAATAACCCTTGAGCACCACTGCCACTGTGTCCCAAAAACAAAACAAAAAAAGATTTATCCATAATAGGTGCTGGAGAGATAGTACAACAGTAAGGCTTTTTTTTTTTTTTTTTTTTTTGTCTAACACATAACTGACCAGAGTTTGATCTGTGGCATCTCATCTGGTCTCCAGAGCACCACCAGGAGTAATTGTTGAGTGCAGAGCCAGGGGTAAACCCTGAACAATAGCCCTCAAAACAATAACAAACAACAAATAAACAAAAAATCCACAGCACACAGCAGCTGTCAAGTCACAAGTGAACAGGCCTGGCATTCTTGTTGACCTCACCTTGAGGGTGGATGTGTTGTGGGGGGCTTATGTGAAGTGGGGAGGAGAGAGGCAGAAGCCTCAAGAAAGGAACCTACCATTTCCTCCTTTTCTCACTCGGGAAGTGCTTGAGAAGGAAAACCAGGACTGAAGAGAGTCTTCAATGAGCCCCTGCATGGCACAGAATGTACATCTACATCTCATCTACTTCATATGGCTCCTGAGTCTGTCAGGAGTGATTTCTGAAAGCAGAGCCAGGAATAACCCTTGAAGTTGTCAGACTGCACCTGGGACCCGTTTGTTCTCTGCCTGAGAAATGACCCCTGCCACCCAGTTTCTCAGAGAGCTGTGGAGCCCAAGCTGGAGAGAGGAATTGCTATTTGTAGAAGAGGAAAGTCAGTCCTAATTCTACCCAGGTTTTCCAGGAATGTTGCCTTTCTTTACAGAAAAAATTTCTGAAGGAGATGTACAGTGAAGTAAAACTTTTATTTAGAGATTGAGGAGAGAGAAAGAGCGAGAAAGAAAAAGAGGAAGAAAGAAGGGAGGATGGGAGGAATAAAGGAGGGAGGGGAGGGGATGGAAGGTAAGATAAAAGCTAAGTATACACATCGAGTTGAGATGTGGGCCACCCGCAACCCCCACTCGCTGCAAAAACTCTGTAAAGGAGTTGGTTTTGTAGGTTTTATCCCAAGCTGTCTTGTATGGGGCTTTCTACATAGATAAGAGTCTTGTCAAGGAACTTTTGGTGTCTATTTTAACATCCTTATCACAGCCCTTCGTTTCAGGTTTCTCTTTGGAGAGAGTCCAACTTTCTCTGGACCAGAGGTGGCACCAGTTAAGTGTCTTACTGGGCTTCTGTTCCTGTGTCCACAAAGTGGGTCTTACCATAATGTCTTTTGACTACTTTAAGGCTAATGACAGAGTAACTTCATTTTTTTTTTTTTGTATGGGCAAAGTGAATTACAAATCTTTCACAGTGATAGTTAAGGCACATAGTAATAATGAATGAGGGGCATTCCCACCACCAGTGTTGTCCTCCCTCCACTCCTGTTTCCAGCATACATTCCACTTCCCCCTGCTTCCCCCACCCCATAATGCTAGTACAACTGTTCCCCCCATGTACAGCTTGATGTAGATTGGGTATCTTCTTTAAATCACATGCTTTTCTTTCTTTGTTTTTGGTTTGAGGGGCCATACCTGATAGTGCTCAGGGCTTACTCCTAATTCTGTGATCAAGGATCAGCCCTGGTAGTGCCCTGAAACCATATACTATGCTGAGAATTGAAACAGAGTTGGTTATACATCAGACAAGCACCATACTATCTCTAGCTCCTTTAAATCACTTCTTAGTTTATTTATTTTTGTTTTGTTTTGTTTTTGGGTCACACCCGGCAGTGCTCAGGGGTTACTCCTGGCTCTACGCTCAGAAATCATTCCAGCCCCTTAGGTTTTTTTTTTAAGTTACTTCCCCAAAACTCACTTCCTGTCCCTACCTCATATCTATCTTTCTATTTCTGATGTAAGGATCTTTCAGTGCAATTAAATCTGCCATACTTTTCAGAAGTGCTCTTTGTGATAACATATTAAAGTACATGAAAGTAAAAGTTGAAGAGGCTGGAGTGATAGTACAGCTAATAGGGTGCTTGCATCGCTCTTGGCCGACCCAGATTCCATCCCTGTCTCCCTTATGGTTCCCTGTGCATCATGGGGAGTAAGGCCAGAAGTAAACACTGAGCATTGGGGTCTGGTTCCAAAAGAAAAATAAAAGAAGCTAGAAGCTATAACTCCTGAATCCTGGCCACTTGCTATCTCCATGTCTTCAGATCTGACAGCTAGCAGACTCCAGTCAGGACTTTGACTAAAACCTCATTGTTGGTATTAGATTGGAGGTTCCTGTTTACCAAGTTTGGCCTATAGGCTGATTAGCAGCTAGGGCTCCCCAGGCTCTGCAGAAAAGGCTAGTGCTGGAGGAGGGAGCTGACCAGCTGGTGCTAAGAACTGAGATAGACAGCAGCCAGAATATCCTGAGCTTCAGCAGAGTCTCTTCAGCCCACAGAGAAGCCAGGCTTCAAGAAAATGTGCGCTCCCAAACCACAGCCCAAAGCCTGGCCCGATAAATTATATTCAGTGGTGGAGCCTTTCTTTTTTGGGGAGAATCTTACTCAACAATACTCAGGGGCCAGTTCGGCCTCTGTATTCATGAATTCCTCCCTGTAGAGCTCGGGACCATATGGGATGTTGTGGATCAAACCTAGGTTGGCAGGGTAACTGGGATCCTACCTGCTGAACTCTCACTCTGGCCTCCCTTACACTTTTCTAACTTCCTTTCTTTGCCCTCTCCTAAACCCACCCCCCCCTCCCGAAATGTCACTCCCTTTCCTTGAGGTCTTGACTGCTCCACCAACCCAGTTCACACTGGGGGCCAGAGAGATAGCACAGTGTAGGGGGTTTGCCTTGCAAGCGGCTGACCCAGAATCAACATGGTTCGAATCCCAGCATCCCATATGGTCCCCTGTATGCCTGCCAAGAGTGATTTCTGAGTGCAGAGCCAGGAGTAACCTGAGTGCCGTTGGGTATGGACCCAAAACAAAAACAAACAAATCCAGTTCACAGCTGGGCTTCAGCCCTCCAAACAGTGATCCTATCCTGGGTTTAGTCAATTAATTGATGAGAAGGTCTGGGATGAGTGTGTGGGAGTGATTTAAAGAGCTGGTTCAGCTCTTTAAAGCAAGCCCCCCAGCAATCAGAACAGCAAGAGTTAAGAGGAATGCTTTGATTGGCAAGGGGGAGAGTTAGAGCAAAAACAGTTGGGTTCCACTGAAACTTTACCTTGTCCTCTTTCTTTGCATCTTTGTTCTCATATTTAAAAATAATAAAAAGAATTAAAAAAAAACAGTTGGGGACTGGAGCTGATATGGACAGAATTGAGTGGAAGAGGGGAATATACTCACGTAGGGTCCCAGAAAAAAATTGGGAGTCTTGGGGCTGGAGTGCTAGCACAGCAGTAGGGTGTTTGCCTTGCACAAGGCTGACCCAGGACGGACTTTGGTCCCATCCGGGTATCCCATATGGTCCTCCCAGCCAGGAGCTATTTCTGAGCGCATAGCCAGGAGTAACCCACTGAGCATCTCTGGGTGTGACCCAAAAACCAAAAAGAATAAAAAAATTGGGAGCCTGACAGGGCAAAGGAAGAAATTGTAGATTGAAGGAACTAAGTTTTGAAACATGCCAGTGTGTCAATATGTACCAAAAATAGGAATAGAGCATTGGCTTGGCTTGTGCATCTATCTCCCTTGGGGAAAGAATAGGAATCTTCCCAGATGTCTTTGTGTTGTTTTGTTTGCCTGGGAAGGCTGTATCTCTAACTCTGTATGTATGCTTGTGTGGGTGTACACATATTATGTGTGCTATGAAGTCTCTCCTCGTGTCAGCCACAATGCTCAGTTTTACTTATGTTTTCTCATAATCTTTCCCACAATCCAGGGATGTAGTTATTCCAATCTTGATAGTACAGCAGAGAAGACAGGCTCTCTGCAGCTCAGTCATCTTCTCAAGGTCACATGGCAAATAAATAAGTGCATCTAAAATCTACCATAACTGTAACTTTACCCTTTCCTCTTTCTTTGCATCTCTGTTCTCATAATAAAAAAAATTAAAAAAAAGAAAAAAAAATCTACCAGAATCCCAGCTTAGGGCTCTTATTGCTTTGCTATCCAAAGTTTGGAGTCAGCTGGAGAGATAGCACAGCGGTAGGGTGCTTGACTAGCATGTGACTGACCTGGGAGGGACCCAGTTCCATCCCAGCATCCCATATGGTCCCCCAGCCTGCGGTGGGTGGGGGGGATGATTTTTGAGTGCAAAGCCAGGAGTACCCCTGAGCTCTGCTAGGTGTGGCCCAAAAACCAACCAATCAATCAATGAAGTTAAAAACAACAACAACAACAAAGTTTGGAATCAGGCCCCTGAGTTCTTTGTGACTTAAGATGTGAGAGGAAGTGAAAGAGGCTGGAAGGCCTGAGAGTGATGAAACCTTTTCAGCCATGTCCAAAGTATTTTTTATTTATTTTATTTTATTATTTATTTATTTATTTATTTATTTTGGGTTTTGGGTCACACCCAGCAGTTTTCAGGGGCACTCCTGGCTCTACACTCAGAAATTGCTCCTGGCAGGCTCAGGAGACCATATGGGATGCCGGGATTCGAACCACTGTCCTGCATGCAAGGCAAATGCCTTACCTCCATGTTATCTCTCCGGCCCATGTCCAAAGTATTGGGGGATAAAGTTCAAGCAAAGAATTTCACTGTGATAAGCCCAATATTACTCTACATGAGCCTGTTCTTTGGTCTCTGACCCTGGAGTTGGGTTCCCCAGCCATGTCTCTTTCCCTCTTCTCGTTCCTCCATGTGGACTACACATGGAGGGGAGAGAGTTGGTCTTTTTTCTTTTTGCAAGGAAGGACTATTCTCCAGTCTGGTTTCTGCAGAACTGACCACAGGCTCAGCTTTGCCTGAGCTGACTGTATATGTCATTACCCTGACATATCCGAACTGTGTTCCATCTGTTAAGGGCACCTTCAACCTTCCCAGCCACCAAAGACTGGTCATTCCCAAGATCGGCCACTCTGGGCTCTTCCTCAGTTCCCACAGCTTGTCTTCAAGCCTGTCCAATAACTGGTGTCCAGGTCCTCTTCTCTCTCCTTAGTGGCTGCTGGTCCACTTGTGCCATCAACCCATCACTTGGACTATCCCTCTTGGAGGGTCGTCTCAATCAAGAGAGTGCTGGGCTCAGAAGAGATACGGAGGTTGGCCAGGCTGGCTTATAGTGATGTCTCTTCCTCGACCCAGTCAAGGTCCGAGAAGAACAGTCATGTGGAGAGCCTGGGAAACTCACAGCTGCAGCCCTTCAGGTGACCCTAATTGTTTTGTTGTGGGGCCCCCAGTCTGTTCCAATACTCTGGATCTGGGGCTGTCTGCCAAGGTGGACATTATCGTAGTGCCAGTTGGTAGCTCCTGGGCTCGGCCCTGGGTCTCTAGCTGCTCAACTTGACCCTGACAGCCTGATCTTCATGCTCAGGCTGCCACTATTGCTCACTTACTACAGGTGAGGCACATATGGCCAACTGTCTGGCACCTTCAGGTTGCTCCTGAGGTTGAGAAGCTGCAGTAGCCCAGGGTGGTTGCCAGCCCTGTTCGGGACCTGTGCTGAACCCACGTTGACCGCCTTGGTTTTCTGTGGCCAGAAGTAAGACTGTGCATGCATCAGTCTGGTTTATATCATCAGTGTAGCTTTCTCACAGATACTTGCCCTGGACATGAACACAGTGCCTTCAGTTCTGCTTCAACCTATGGTTTTCTTTCTCTTGCTGGTCTTCAACAGACCACTTGCCACTGGTGACCTGTGTGGCCAGACAGGAGGCACCTGTTGCATCAGAGACGCCATTTGTTGTTTTAAATATAAAAGGAGGCCCTTTGGATGGTGCTGGATGGTGATGGGATAAATGGAGGGACCTTTCTCTGTCGTCCCAGGCCACGTGGCTCCAATCCCCTATAGCTGGCAGTCTACCGGTTCAGGGTGGTGGCAAGGAGTAAATCCACTCATAGGTTCCAAGAAATATCAGCTTTATTCTTGCCCTAGCCAACATGTGTGGCCTATAATCTTAAACCTATTTAAGCATGCTCTTGTCAGCTTGTCCTGTGTCTAGCTTCTTTCAGCCATCTCTCCTCCTGCTACTTCTCCATCCAGGTAAATCCCCGTTGCCCTCCCAGAAATGGGAGGTCTATTAGCAGATAAGATTATACAGGAGGAAATGGTGGGTGTGATTACAGCACCTAAGGGGGCAACTGTCATGCTACTTCCTCTCTTGACATCCTGCTGCCCCAAGTCTTGTGTTGCTGAGTTGCAAATGCAGCTTGAACCTGCTCACCTACTATTGGTCCAGTGGATGGATGCTGAGCCCTACAGTGGGGGTGGGGTTCAGGGTGTTGGGAGACTTTGCCTGCCTGACCCTTGTCACCTCCCATAGGCATCTCAAGACAAATCTCTTTGGGAGGATGGAATGATATAGATTCCAGTGCTGGAATGACAATATTCTTGCTCTAATGCCCTTAGGTTAAAAGGGGAGTAGAGGGGCCAGAGAGATGATACAGTGGGGAAGGCACTTGCCTTGCATTTAATTGGCCCAGGTACAATCCCCAACACTACAGATGGTCCCTTGAGCACTCCCATGAGTGATCTCTGAGCATAGAGCCAGGAGTAATCCCTGAGCACTGTTGGGTGTGGTCCAAAATTAAAAGATTATTGAATTAAATAATATAAAAGGGGAGGGAATGCTTTTTAATAGGAACATCTCTAGGCTTTGCCTCTTTTTAAATTTTATTTCATTTTTTTTTGCTTTGTTTTGTTTTTGGGTCACACCCGGCAGTGCTCAGGGGTTACTCCTGGCTCCATGCTCAGAAATTGCTCCTGGCGGGCACGGGGGACCATATGGGGTACCGGGATTCGAACCGATGACCTTTTGCATGAAAGGCAAATGCCTTATCTCCATGCTATCTCCCGGGCCCCTATTTCATTTTTTTTAACACCCTGTGATGCTCAAGTGTTACTCCTGATTCTGCACTTAGAAATTACTCCTTGGGGGGCCAGGAGCAATTGCCTGCCAGGAGCAATTTCTGAGCATGGAGCCAGGAGTAACCCCTGAGCACTGCCGGGTGTGACCCAAAAACCAAAAAAAAAAAAAGAAATTACTCCTTGGGCCAGAGAGATAGCACAGTCATTTGCCTTGCAAGCAGCCAACCCAGGACCTAAGGTGGTTGGTTCAAGTCCATATGGTCTTCCATGCCTGCCAGGAGCTATTTCTGAGCAGATAGCCTGGAGTAACCTCTGAGCACCAGCGGGTATGGCCCCAAAACCAAAAAAAAGAAAGAAAGAAATTACTCCTCATGGGCCCCAGGAATCATATGGGATGCAGAATCGAACCAAGGTTTGCCCAGTGCAGAGCAAATGCACTAACTACTATACTAACTGCTCCTGCCCCTTTGCTTCCTTTTTAATGAAAATAGATTGCTTTTTAATGCTTTTTAAGAATATGGGAGTAAAACCCATATTCTTTTGTTTGTTTGTTTGTTTTTGTTTTTTGGGGGCCACTCCCGGCAGTGCTCAGGGGTTACTCCTGGCTATCTGCTCAGAAATAGCCCCTGGCAGGCATGGGGGACCATATGGGACACTGGGATACGAACCAACCATCTTTGATCCTGGATTGGCTGCTTGCAAGGCAAATGCCGCTGTGCTATCTCTCCGGGCCCAAACCCATATTTATATTCTTTTTTAGTTTTAGGGTTTTTTTTTGTTTGTTTGTTTTGTTTTGTTTTTGGCCACACCCGGTGACTCTCAGAGCTTACTCCTGGCTATGTGCTCAGAAATCACTCCTGGTTTGGGGATTGTGGAATGCCGAGGGATCGAACTGCAGTCCATCCTAGGTTGGGGCATGCAAGGCAGATGCCCTACTACTTGCGCCATGGCTCCAGCTCCTCATATTCTTTTTTTTTATAAAGAAGTTTATTGAATTACCAAGTTACAAATTTATTCATGACTTCAGGGCACAGTGTTCAAACACCAATCCTTCTCCAGTGTTCACTTCTCTCCATCAATGTCATTCGTTTTCCACCTGCCCCACAACCTGCCTCCCTGCACTGATTTTCTTTTTTCTTTCTAGGCACGGTGGTTTGCTGTACTTTACTGAGAAGGTATCACGCATATCATTTTACCTCCTTTCAGAACC